>CAXKVY010001809.1:267500-360437 GCA_964058915.1 Tetropium fuscum
AGCCGTATATTTTACAAGATTAATGTCATTATCAGATCTTTTGATGTAAATTTTGAAGTTTATATACGATATTAATAACACGTTGATTTAACATACGTTTATCATATAGATAAAATAAATTAAATAAAACTATATTTCAACCAAAATAACGTAAAATAAATGTTTATTATACAATTTTGTGTTGCTGAGACTTTTACTTTTAAATTTTGAAAATATTGCATTTTTTATGTAACTTTTCCTGGCATTGGGTATTACCTGTTGGAAAATTTAAAAGAAGTATTTATGTATAATTGTATTTCAAGTTGTTTATTGTATTCAAGTTGTGTTTTTATGTAAATTAAAAATATAAAAAAAATGAAAAAAAAACACATCTCGGGCTACAATTAAAACAATATGAAAAAGATCCTGCAGAAACAAAAATAGTCGATTCTTGATGGTTTTTTTTATATATCTCGAAAAGTAATGTAGCAATGTTCGATGTTCATAAAATGTTCGGACGATGTTCGATGTTCATAAAAATACGAATCGAAATATAATTTTATTACCTATAAGGGCTTACGTTATTTTTAATTACGAAAAATCGTTTTACTCAGCTTTACGATTTTTTTAGGTTAAGTTCGCCATTAAAACGCTAAGGGCAAAAAACGCTCTGTTTTAGAATATTTTTTTCTATACGGCCATATGTTTTGTTTCTGGGTTGCATTTTTGGTCAACCCGTCAACATGTTGATTGGAATGTTTACTATTAGATAATATTCTATATATATGGTAGGAAATAGGTGAATTTAAAATAAAAACTAATCACATTTGCTATAAATGCCAAACCGACACAATGTTTTCATACATGGTGAGGTGTGGATGAACAAGTATTTGTTTGTACGAATTTTTATTCATCCTCATGAATAATAACCATCAATACATCATACTCGATTATGGCTGATTGTATGATATACTATTTATTGGTGTAAAACTTTGTGTTAACATAAAATTAATAGAACTTATTTTTCAGATATCATCTTGATAGTGTCTTCAGGTGAGTCATTTCTTTATTCTTCTTGTTTTACGTCAATATCTTAGTATTTTCTATCTATAACATTCATGACGTTTGGCTGTTATGGGTTATATTCAGCGCTATGCTTCAGAAATAATTGCAAGCCACTGCCTTGATGAAAAGAGTGCGGATAAAGTTTGTTACCGAGATATTGCCACGTTTTCAGCATTTTTAATTATAATAGAATTATTATTATTTTATGGTATATGTATGATATTTCCATCACTCAAAGACAATAGAGGCGGAATACCATCTGCACATGCCTGCAAAGGGGATATCATTTTGACCACAGATTGCTTGGTCGGAGATTTAGTTTTAGTTGTATACCAACATATTTGAGGCCAGCCATGGTTGTCAAGGCCACTTCTAGATATATGTCTAGCGGTGGAAGACACATCACCTTAGAGCTCTTTGGTGTTCGCAAAGTAGTCAACAAATTAGACCAAAAAGAGGTTAAAAAACGATTTTTTAAGTTTCTTATTTAATAATGACATAATAAGCCTGAATTAATCTTTATTGGATTTGATATTTCATTTTGGCTTGCGCCAAGACAGTGTTTTATGACTTACATTTTTCATTCTGTACAAATTATGCATCGGTGACGAAGAATGGATAAGGTTGGAGCGTGATCGCTCTAACCTCCCATTGTAGGCGCATTCAACGCAGGGTGGAAGACAACGTGCTGCTCTCATTAAAAAAGGAAAGTAATTAAAACTTATACACCGGAATGAGACGCGGCATCGATTTTAGGCAAATCCGTATCGAGGTCGGAAAAAGAGAGACGGCGTATTATTAAATTAAATATACAACCGTCGGTACTATGATGAATACAAATTCGAGTCGAATTTAACTTTCATTTCATATTCATAGAGAATCCTAAGCACCCAGCTCCACTTATTTGAATATGTAAGGGGATGTTTTCATTTTGCAAGAGAATAAGTCAATAAATAAAGGGATAAGCTCGAGACATTCAATTATTAAATTCGGGATATTCCTCACGCGTTTATGGTTATAGCTGAGGTTATTTGGATTAGCTTTATCTGGATTTCACGCGTTTAGACGTTTAGCGTCAAGATTAGATGACACTTGATATTAATTTTAATTTAATCGGCGGTTTATCGTTTGGAAAACCATATATTAATCATATAAACATATATTTGTAAAGAACTAAACAGTACATTCAGCTGTTACATAAAAAACTTTAATAAAAACGGAATTTTATTGCATAAAATATATCTGTGGCTCGGTTCTAAAAGGGACAATGTCACTAACTTTCTTAATTTGAGGTTATATTGTACCCACTACATTCTTTTAGATCTTATTTACCTAAAAAGGCCAGTTAAGACTTGTAATATAAAATTTAGGTGACGAAGGCCGAAGTGCGTTTGTGGAGGAAGAGCGTAAGGAAGAGCGTAAGGAAGGTGTAGAAACGAGGAGAAGAAAAAGGTTTAGGTTCCTTTTTCTTTTCCTCTTTTCTACATCTTGGAATTGGAACAAAATGTAAGGAAGATATTGAAAGACCGAGGAATGTGGTATGTTACGTAAATGGGAAAAGAATTCTTTATAAAAACCTTAGAGAGGCATGCAGTTGTCTATAAGAAGTTTTGAAAAATTACTAGCAGAAGGGCAGGAAATGTTTAGATATAATTTATAACCTCTCCTTAGAAACACAAAATCAGTTTATCGCTAATTTGATGAGGGAAAAACAAAAAGATTGAAAGAAAGAGAACCGATGGAAACGAAAATAGAAGAAAATACTAAGGGATATACCATCTGCCGAAAAATACGGCTAGAACCAAAGTTTGCCAAATAATGTGATTAAACACATTTAATTTAACACTTAAGAAAGGATAATCACAGAAAAAAAGAGATTGTCAGAATCCATCTGTGCAGAAGACCGAAGAGGAAAGCATAGTCATCACTCGAAAGTCCCAGATGAAGAAATTAGAAGACACATAACTCCTAGAAATGAGGCGAACAGCCAAATTTTTGTCGAAGAATTTAGCTTGTCCTTTGATAGTCCGGCGAATCACACATGTGGTACTTGTTATAATAAGTACCACATGTCACATAAGTACCACATTTTCTACAAATTTTGCTTTGATGGTTCAAGGCTTCAGGACCAAGAGTTCAGCAGTTTAGATCTATTAAAAAAATGGAACTAGCAAATTACAAAATACTAACACCAATATAAAAAAAAACTTCAGGGATTCCAGAAAATATGTTAAAACCTACAGAAACTTCTGCCATATATCGCTGAAAATAGCAGATTATCCTATACCCATTATACTCAATTTGTCGCCACTTTAACCATCTCACCTACAGCAAAATACATTAACGGATGAAGAAGACGATTCTATTCTAAAAAACTGCACTAAAAAGTAAATACAATCAATTTATTAGGCCAATAATATATAATAATTATTTTTGGACTCTGTGCCAGCCAAGGTTTACAAACGTATAACGAAGTACCGTGGGTATACATATTTAATTGTATTCGGCTAGAAGTTTGAATTTAGTTATATTTGTAATTGTGGTGTCGATTTAGGAAGTTGTATTCAAATGTAAGTGAACTCGTTAGTTAAGCTTGGATGGCACAGACTCCAAAAATAACAACAATTGTATATTATTGGCCTAATAAATTGATTGTATTCTAAGTAAGAATGAATAACGTAATTATTTTTTACTTTTCAGTGCAGTTTTTTAGAATAATTTTTCGGTTTTTTTCAGATTAATTTTTAAGTCGGTTTTGTTTTTTTTTGTTAAAAATATTTTATTTCTTGTTTCTCAGTGAATATTGCGTTCTGTATGTAACTTGTTCATCAAACGAATATGAATAAGCCTACTAAACGCGCTGCCTATACGAGACAGCGCCGTTTAAATGAAAAGAGCGAAGAAAGGGAAAAACGCCTATTTCAAACTAGGGAGTCTACATCCAAGGCAATTTTAAAAGAGACTAACGAAATGCGTAAAAAGGGTCTTCCAAAATGCTAGCTTATAGTAAAAAAGTATTAAACAGTGAAAACATCGAAAGACACCTGCCCACCGTCTCAGATTAATTCGCAATCGTCTTGCCAATAAAACGCAAAATCGACGTGCCCACCGTGTCAGCTTAATTCACAAGCGTCTTTTCAATGAGACACAGGAGCAACCTGCTCAGTGCTCACCGCCTCAGTTTGATTTACGAGCGTCTATCCAATGAGACGGAGGAGCAATGGCTCAACATTTCAGCTTGATTCACGAGCATCTATCCAATGAGGTGGAGGAGCACCTTCTCAGCTTGTTTCTCGAGCGTCTATCCAATGAGACGAACGCGGTCACAGTTCATAAACTACAAGGCTACTACACTCGAGATACTAGCTACTACGTCTTTTATATCGGGTGGGAGGCACCTACGTAAGAAGGAGAATTCAAAGTCACAGCTCTAAGTGCTGTATGCGCGAGCTAGGATATCATAGGCACATTGGCGTGGTGCAGGACATGGCTAGGCATCGCGAAGTGTCCTCAATAGACCACGTATATAAGAGCTGTTACTAGTTCAGGTACGGTTAGATTTATAGGGAGGGGGGGGGTGCGGGGCAAAACTGAATGATTCAGGCTCATGATTTTGCGAGAGAATTTCCCAAATGCGTAGCATATATAATATATGTCGCAGATATATTAATAAACCAGACTACTATGGGGGTCCACAATGAAGTAACGTATATGGTTCCATATCCACTAGCGACGGCGTCATCGTAATTAATTTCAGAACCTCCAACCACGGGTTCTATTAATATCTAATCTAACAAAATAATTTTATTTTCTGAACAATCAAGGTTTATTTTTCTTACCTGTGTCACGTTGATATTATGCGATTTAAAGCCATCCAAAAATTTGTCAAACAATAATTGCACGTTTTCTTCTGTAATTGCAATTGTAACGATCATTGTAATGAAGAAACATAAACAGTTCAACGGTGCTAATGTATAAATTAAGGTTGTGCTCGGCGCATTCGCCATTTTCTGGTATATCTGGTGAGTTCTCCGGTATATCTTCAGAATCCAAGGTCCAATATACCCAGCTTCCAACAAAAAAAGAATTTTTAATATTGATTTTGAAATGACGGAGTTCTAAGGTAACAAACATACAAAAAAACATACAGTTAAATTGAGAACCTTTTCCTTTTTTGAGGTCGGTTAAAGACATCCGGTCCAGCCGGAACATCTTCTGCTTCCAACGATAATATTATGGAAAATGATGTAGAAGTCAGCAAAAATAGCGAATCAATCATTATTTCCGACAACACCGAGTAACTTATCACTGAGACAGTTCCACTAGCTTATTTTGAACAGAAATCCAGACTCTATAATAAGAACAATATTGCCAGTGTATACTTAAGAATATTGACACAGAAATTTATGTATGTTATCTTCTCTAAACAATTTCACTCTATTATAATGTAAAATATTTCTTGCACGATTTGCATTATTTTCCTTACTCATAATTACTTTGTCCTAATAAAACGCCTTTTGCTTTGTTGTTTTTCGCCTTAAGCACCATTGAAATCAGCGGTGCAAATGAATAATTATAGAGTACGATAGGGTAAGCACTAGCTCAAAGTACAAAATTGTAGTTGTTTGCCAGTTTTCTGTAACACAGCTTGCAGATTATCAGCGTCTAGTGTTTTTTCGCACGCATGGCCCTCATTAAGTTCTCTGTCCAAGTTTAAATTGTTTGTTTTTTTGTTCCTATTTATATCCTAATCTGGCTTGGCTCAATGCCATTCCCGAACAGGTACGGAAAGGTGTGACCGATATTTCAGCAAGAAATTGAGAAAGAGTATAAATTAGAATTATTACAATAAAAATGGTATACGGGGCAAAATACTGAGCATGTATACCTGGTGGCTCTGTATTTTCCCTATTTTTAAATTTGTCTTTCGAATTTGGGGAGCATGAATTACCTTTACCTTTATATATAATAATAATCGTCTTTATTCGCTAACATTATAGTACAAAAGTACACCAGGTAACCGGGTTGAATATAATTCTGTACATATAAAAACAAAACAGAAGCGAAAGGCGCAGTTGCAGCTTAAAGCTATTTTTAAAGCTAACCGAACGAGAAATAACAAATAAAATAAAAGAAATTACAAAAAATAAATATCAATTATTACATTTATATACATTTTGTCGGTAGATTTAAAAATAAACATTAATATATTTATAAATATAACAATGTAACAATGCTCTGCTTCTCTTGCACACATATAAAAACAGATTGTTCAATAGGTCATAGCCGGTCATCAAAATTAGAAATGAATGTCTCTCATAAGCTGTTTTAACATTTTTCAAATCACTAGGAAGCTGATTGTATTGTTTTGGAGCAGATATGAAAAACTATGTGAAAAGGCAGCGGTGTTGTGATCAGGAATTAGTAAAATGATCTTATTTCGTGATAACCTATTAGCATTAAAAGTTATTTAACCTAACTATTTTGTTGTATAAATAACTAGAGGTAGTAGAAATTAAAAGTTTATGAGTAAAACACAAAAAGTGGTATGTCATCAATTTCCAACCATCCAGCATCCTTGAATTTGTAACTTATATGATCGAATTTCCTTATCCATGAGAATAACGTATACATGAATTTTCATGAATCATCTGAAGCCTATATTTCTATCAAGTATCAACAAATATGAGCCAAATACAACATAACAATATATGATCATTTGAAAAATCAAGGATTCACACAATTTTTACTTTAGGTTCTGATTCATGATATTCCGGTGTGGATATAATTGTTTTAGGATACTGTAAGATGTTCTTAGTAGGTAACTGATTTATATGCATAGTAAATTTTAGATCCGAATCGAACCAGACTACGAAATTTGTACATTTCTTAACCGTTTTAAGCTCAGTATCTCCGAATGAGATGCTAAACAAATAATTTTACAATAAAAGTTGTGTGTTGTCCGCATAGTGATGAACATTACATGAGGTGATTACTGTGTATAAGTCGGACATAAAAATAGAAAATAGTAAGGGACCGAACTTAACTGGCAGTGGGTCAGATTCATATGATACTTAGAAATTACATCAACATTTAGAGTTGCTAGATTTTGAAATGGAACCCTGTATATTCTTACATATTGTTACGACCCAAAAATAGTTTTATGGTTGTAAAAAACCGTAAAACCATTATGTTATAGAATCTACGGTATGACTAATAAAATTGTGCTACTGAAAGACTTCATTTGTTTAAATGAAGTAACCTGTAGGTCGCAAAAATTGGCAATTTTTTGATTCTACATAAAATATGAAACTTTAAAATCACTTTGAGTGATTTTAAAGTTTCACTTGGAGATTTTTAGAGTTACTAGATTTTGAAATGGAACCCTGTATATTCTTACATATTGTTACGACCCAAAAATAGTTTTATGGTTTTAAAAAACCGTAAAACCATTATGTTATAGAATCTACGGTATGACTAATAAAATTGTGCTACTACTGAAAGACTTCATTTGTTTAAATGAAATAACCTGTAGGTCGCAAAAATTGGTAATTTTTTGATTCTACATAAAATATGAAACTTTAAAATCACTTTATGTTGCATTCCTTATACCAAATACAGCTTCGGAAACAACTGATGTTTGCAATTGTATATATTGCATGAAATATATCGTTAATAAATAATAGAAATAATAAGGGTCGCAGGTTGGAGCCCTGAGGTACTCCTGATGTTGCGTCAATCATACGTGATATAAAACCTTTATATGAAACGCATTGTTCGCGATTGTAAAAATATGAATGAACCAATGAAACAAGTTTGTCACTGAAGGCAATGGTGGAAAGTTTGTTAAACAAAATACTACGCTTTACCTTGTCAAAATGTTTTTAGAAGTCTCCATAAATTGCATCCACCTGACCTAAATAAAAAAAATAATGAACCAAAAACTCGTTGGTTTGCTTTATAGGACACTCTCATTCATTATGATGGGTGGGAGATATGATTTATTGGTGGTAGGAGTGATTTTGTTGAACTCTCATTACTTTACTACTAATTGCAATTATTGTTGCCAGACAGAAAGATTACTACTCTCTCCTGCGACAGAGTCGAGTGAGCGAAAATATATTTTTATTAATTTTAACCTGGAAAACTACACGCTCTTGATGCCACGGTTAGAGGAAAATCAGGAAAACGTAAAAACAATTTTATAACAATTGCAACATTAGCAAATAAAGAAAGTAAATTATATTTAATAAGTGACAATTTAACTTTGCTATATTATCAGTAAATGTATCTAGATTGCATTTAACATAATACACGCAATTAAAAATATATAAGCATTAAATAGTTAAGATCCCCAGTTTCATAAATAAGCTTCTACAGGAGTGTGGCATACCCTTAACTGTTGTGAGTTCTAATAATTTCCTTTAGCAGAATAAACAGATTAACAATTTTATGGCTATTACTAACATTTCCAAAATAATACATTTTTAGAATTTCTAAACTTACGTAATTTCTTAATAGGCTATTATGCTAATTATGCCCTAAAAGCAGGGCAATAGGGAACTAAGACGTTCACAGGTTTTTATCACAGGTGTAAATTTTAAACCCAAAATATATTTCGACCCAGCATTTTAATAGTTATTTATTCTACAAATGCAAAAGGGTTTGTTGCACATGCGACGAAGTTCACGTCTTCGTCGAGTGCAATAAAACACTTTTTGTACGAGTTGCATACAATGTTTTTTCTACGTTAATGCAAAAGCCAAAAAATGTTTAATTTATGTGACATTAATGTCATGCATTAGGTGACATGTCATGATCTTTATGTCAAAACACTGTAGTAGAATGAGAGATGGGTGCAATAAAATTTTTATTGCACTAGTGCAATAGAGAACCAGTTTTTGCATTAAATATAGTTCAATAAAGTTTTGTTTTTTGCATTAACATAAAAAAAGGATGTTTTGTCTACTCTTTTTTCATTAAAGCAATACCTATGGCTACCTATCTCTGACCCAAAAAAATTTATAGGCAAAAAAGCAAAAATAAAAAATAAAAATCGAAATTTTTGGTTTTTTTGTTTCAACATTTTCAGCATAAAAATATCGAAACTTTTTTAAATAAACCATTTCGATTGGAAATTCTCTACTAAAAGTTTTATATAGTTTTATATATAGTATACCTATCGAAATTTTGCTTCGTTTGCGAGATATATTGAAAAAACTGAATAGGGTGTATTTTCACCCCGATTTCCAATTCCCACCTTCTAATTTAATAGCACTCGCGGGTTTTTCTTCCTAAATGACCCATCGACCGATTCCTGCAATAAAAACCCGTGAACGTCTTAGTTCCTTTCTATATGACATAATCAATAGCCTATAATTGCCATAAGGCAAAACAAGTAGCATTGAGCATTGAGTTTATTTATCAAAACAAGTAAGTATAACAAGTAGCATTGAGTTTATTTATCAAAAAATCAAAGTGATTTTCCCAGAATAGATTGCAATCTATGTAAGTTCCTAAAAATTTTGGCTTTGATTTATAGTTTTTCCATCAATTGTAACTACTAGACCTTCGATGGTGTTTTTTGGAGAAAATAACGCTGAGTTCGTCTAAGTGTTTTGATGATACCGAAGCGTTTTGATACCGAAGTGTTTGATGATACCGTTGTATCATCTGCAAATGTGGACATCATATAATTAAGTTTATTATTCACAATATCGTTTATGAATATCAAGAATAATAGTGGCCCCAAGACACTCCCTTGGGGAACACCGACACTGATACACCAGTATTGATATTAGTTCAGCTTCATTTATATACGTTATAATTGCATTTTAAGTGAATCTCTTGAGACCTACTTTTTAGGAAATATCTTGTCCATTCTAACGCAGGTCCTCTAATGCCATATTAAAACTTTTATTATTACTTTGTAAACTATTTAGGACCAAATTATATAGAGGTAATACAGCCAGCGTCTTGAGTGCTTAATCCTTGACGAAACTGACTACCTGAGAACAATTAAATTTTAATTAGTTAAAAACTATACAATCTATATTAAATATACTATTAAAAAGCTATTAAATATACTATTAAAAATTATATACTATTAAAAAGCTAAAAATTAGTTAAAAACTTCCAATTCAATGGTCCTTTTCATTTAATTTAGAAAAAGAAACTGTATTAAAGTGTGTGGCAACTTGGGTCTTGAGCATAAACAAAATCCGCGTTGAAATGCAGCCCATATCGACTAACAAATGAGCTGTAATAACGTGATAAAACTACAAATAGTTTGTACTACAGTATAAAACTACAAATAACGCGTATGGGACTTTCAGTACCGGTGTCGTTACATCAACCTGTCTACTATCTGTTCCGTGTTTGCGAAGGCATTAAAATTTTTGACGGCGGGATTAATCCCGGTACAGACTCGTCATTACTTACAAGGGAATTTCGGGAATATAAGCAGGTTGATAAATTATCTCGATTTAAAGCCGGCCCCCGATTATTTGTGACCGACAATCCTTTCAGACACAAAACCGGAGTTAATTTATTTTTTTCGGCGTTTCAGGTTATGGCATGACAAACGGCACGCAGGTCCCCTATTAAATCCATGTTAATGCATGTATTTTTTATATTCCGCCCGGGTCGATATCGCGGGCGAACATTAAATCCGGCAGAAGGGATATAAATTCCTAAATGGCTACAATTAGCATCGAGCGAGCTGAAATCGTAGATTTGATGGCTCCGTGTCGATCAGGGGACCTGTTGGTTGGCATGCGTCCAAGTTCATGATGTTCCGGTGAAAACTTTAACAACAGATGAAGAATGGACAACTGCCTTTCAGCAGCATTAAGTGAGGGCATCGTAAAGTAGTGTGTCCGATTATCTCGAGGAGCCAAGGAATATTTCCGCATGCTTTCAGCAATATCTCTGTGTTTATATTTATATTGTTTTTGTTATAAATCGTGATCTATAATGGGGTTAGAACTTACTAAAGTAGCGTAAGTGGCATAGTTATTTATGTCAAGCAATCTGGTGGCTGAGATTGGTGGTATAGAAACACCATCCCTTCAGTATTATTTCGTACCGTTACCCGTATTACGGTTCCTTTTCGCGTAGCAAAACACTCATAAATCACAGTGCAGCTTCAGTCATTCAGAATTTTAATAAACTTATTCAAGGATCTGCATTTAAAAATACAAAACAAATTACTTATGTAAACAACGGAGTCAATTATCTAGAAATAATAGGCCTGATAAGAAAGAAAAAAGAAGATGCAGAAGGAGATCGCAACATACAAGAGACCCATTGGACAAAAATATTCTTAATAACAAGAGAAATATTGAAACTAAGGGAAAATTCAATCAACTCGTATCTAAGGAACCTAGCTCCAGATGAGGAAGCCGACTATTCGCTATGGAAGGCAACCAAGAAAATCATGAGGCCTGTAATGTAAATTCCAATTAGAAGAAATAATGGTGGTCCTTGGGCAAGATATAACAAATGAAAAGCTGACCTATTTGCAGACCATAGCTAACATTATAAATTAGAAATACAACAGATATAGACCTGTCAGAAATAAAAAGTTATCAGACCCGTCACTTTAACTGCAGCAATCTATAATGAAATTAAGACAAAAATCCAAAAAAGCACCCATATTTGATCTGATAACTGATTAAATTCTTAAAATAATACCCAACACAGGTATTGGTACGTTGACTTACGATTTGATATTATGATAACGTTGAAGTTATCATAATACCCAAACCTGATAAGCCAATTAATGATGTAAAATCATATAGACCAATCTCTCTTCTTCGCTTCGCTGTCTCTTCGCTGGAATATCTCGGGATATGTTTTTTTAGAGGGCTGTATCTTGGTAACTATTATACCTACAGAGCTGGTTCTGGTCTCAAATTTTAGCAATTGAATCTATTTTTAATAACGTAATAACATGTTTTATGAATAAACGCAAAATGTTGTTAAAAATGTTGAATTACATTGTAAATATATTATTAATAGGCTAAATATATATTTCTTGTGTATATATGGGTTTCACTTTTTTGGAAAAAATTACAGGCCTACGGACGTAGTTCTGTGCTTAAATTAAAGCTAATTACATACTCTATATCTTCCTCTATGACCATGGTGGGCCAAAAGTAGGTCACCCATTTATTCTTCCAATATTATATTTAACAAGTTCAGTATAATATTTTTTCAAGCAATAACAAAAAGTATACTACTTGGAGATTTATTTGTGAAAAATAATGTCTCGTAGATGACCGCCTTCTTCTTCTTCACACAGCCTTGCTCTAACCACTACATTTTCTGGCACTGACGTCAAAGTTTCTATTGGTATTACCCGAATTTCGTTTCTAATATTGTCTTTCAGTTCCTCCAGTGTCCGCGGTTTATTTTTGTATACTGTCTTAGGTAGCCCCAGAGAAAGGAATCGGGTGCCGTTAAGTCGGGCCATCTTGTTCGCCAGTTCAGGTCGCAATTTCGAGAAATTATTCTGTTAGGAAACAAAGTTCTTAAAAGGGCAAGGTTCTGCCTAGCAGTGTGGCATGTGGCACCGTCCTGTTGAAACCATAAATTATCGGGGTTTTGTACAGAGGGAAATAAAAATTCTCTAAGCATTATTTGGTAACGCTCCACATTCATTGCGTCCTTCATTGCGTTGCCTTCATTATCCTCAAAAAAATACGGCCCGATCACTCTAGTTGAAGTCATTCCACACCAAACAGTTACGCGAATTGGATACAGCTCTTCCTCTTGAATTATTCGAGGATTTTCAGTGTAACATGTCCGTTCAGATGAAAGTGTGCCTCGTCACTCATATTAATTGATGATTCAAATTAGGATTTTCTGCAACAAATTGTTGAAAAGCTACGCTATATTGTGGGCGCTTTTGTTTATCGCGAGGCTTAATTTCATGACCTAGCTGTATTTTGTAAGGGAAAAAGTACAAATCAAGTTTCAGTACCCGTCTCTGGCTAGTCCTGGTCAATTCCAGTTCATTTGATCCTCTTCTGGTTGAAATTGAAATCATCATTTACACTGTCTCTTACTCGTTCGATATTCTCCGGATTTCTAGCTGAACGTGGTCTACCTGTTTTAGAGCGATCTCTCACGCTTCCGGTTTCTCCAAACTTAGAGACAACAGCGCGAATTGTTTGTTTAGTGGATGCATCTCTGGTATTAGCATTCTGTTGACTGTAAGACTTTTCGCGTCTTTGTAGTTTTTGCAACAAAGCGTTTTAGTCTATGCATACTAACTCGTCTCGTTTAGTTTTCTCCAGAAGCCAGCAGAGCGAAGACTTTCTGATGATTTTCGAATTATTACCAGCAGACTCGAACAGATGGACCTTCTTCGATTGTTTCATCCATTAATTTCTACTCATAGTATCTCATAATTAAGTCATAAATAACTCCGACACTGTGTTGAGACCTAAAATGTTGTAGTTGATTAGACGGATTATTGACTGAATTATCACTGTTTGTGTCGATCATGGTGTCGTCTATTTGTACACTTCATCTTCTAGACCGTCTTTTACGAGGTCTCTTATCAGTGGAATTGCAGCGTAATAGAAACTGTCCTCTTCGACAGAAATGCCTATTTCTCGTGTATGTGCAAGAGCATCTTGGCGTGCACTCTCTACTGCGTCTGCTATCATAGCATCGCTATAAAGTCTTGCATCTGTATCTGGCAGCGACTTTGCTTCAATATTTATTTTCTCCCGGCTTTTCTGTTCCCTTGGATACGCAATTACATCTTTCAAATCATCCATAATATTATTCACATTCTATCTGAACGCCCCACAATATCTTTAAAACGAAAGTTAACAACAGTTGAATAAGTCATGGATCTTATCGTTCTAAACGTCTGTTCACAATTCTGGCTTACAAAAAGTACGGGCAAAAACATGTCACTTGACAGCAGTGGATTATCACGAATATTTATGATTATGTCTTGAACACAGGAAGTGCAATCTTCTGCATCGTAATTTGCTTAAAACCACCTTTATTGCGGTCGTGATGAGACTTCAGGATAAGATAATTGAGCACCTTGCCTCATTGCCTTCAAAAGACGTGTATCCCCATCAGACCCAGAACCCAATACAGTAATGCCTAGGTTTTTTAAAGTTCAATTTTATAATTATGTTGCCACCAAAAGATATGTTAGGTTATGGTTGTATATAGCTGGTTCAAATCTGTTGTAAATACCCGGTAAATCATCGTAAATCTTGGATAACTCATCCTAAATCTCCGTAAATCCTCTTAAATCCTCGTAAGTCCCCGGTAAATGTAATAAATCACCGTAACTCTTTGGGCTGTACACCATAAATCACCATATAGATACCCCTCAGGGGGTCCTGGACTTCTATAATATGGTTCTGTACCCATTATGTAGTACATTATGTAGTTAAATGTAATAAAAGAGAATGTGCGCGTCCAGGTGATGCGAAGGTCATGTATTGCCGGCTACGCTCGCTGCTACTGATGGACATCCGTGTTAGTAATTAAATAGTGTAATCCGCAAGCACCCGCTATTACTAATTGCCCTTCCCATTTACATAATGGACCATATTAAGCGTTAGTCGTCATCGTGAATATTATTTCCCCGGATCCTGGACGACTTTCCCGCGCCATTTCTAGGTGGGAATGCCGATAATTATTCGGTTATTTACTTTGTGGTGCGGTCCAGGCATGCAGAGTTTCCAGGAAAGTTACAGTTTATAATTACTTCCTCTTGTTTGGAAAGGGGGCCTCTGCCATCTTGTCCGGCTGAAATATGCAGCGTCCTAAAGGGACGGATTGTCTTTGATGAGCCAAAAGTGTTCGAAATGTCGCCAAGGGATCTGCTTCGATGATTACCTGGAAGGCAGTGGGGAAATAAACTTCAAAGGGGATGGATTTTTACTAAGGAATAGTTGTTCTGTGATTTATATGAAACAATCCGATACCCGAGCAATGCGTATAATAAATTAAATTGTTGACAAATTATCTTGTGAGAAATTGTCCTGACATACTGTTTGTAACATCGAAATATGAGACATGAAAAATTTTCAAAGGATACTCACAATTGCCGCAATGGGAGATCGGGGAGTATAATTTTTCTTACAGCAAGCTAAAATCGTCACTATAAAGGCGATTTCATTCAACAAGTTGTTATATTTTGATAGAATACGAATAACTAACCAATTTTAACACAAAAACCATCAAAATAATACACTGAATTAAAGAATAACTGTATTACTTCTATTTCAAGAATTATTGTTGACCCCACTTCTTGTTCGACGGCATTAGGTTATTTAGGATTTGGATGCCTAAATTGCCTACGTGATCCGTTTATTTATGTTTACTAGTCAATCAATTCCTTTAAGTTGGTATTTAAGAAGTTACCATGTAAATAACTATTGATAATTGAACTAATAATTGAAAGTCCATATGAAATGTTAGTTCATAGATTTCATTCATGGTCAATTCACAGGCGTGCCTGAGGGTTTTCAATGTAATTATGTCACGTGGGTACTGTGTTACCGTTTGGCATCAATACATAAACTGGCATATTCCAATAAAAAAAAGTCTAGCTTTTTGGCTTTTTTTATGAGTTAGTGCTTGAGTTTCGTTTACTTCCGTATAATATTTCATTGAAACCAAGTCATATGCATACTTTGTTTTTGATCTTTTTGGTGTTACAACATACATTGGTGTTTGTTTTACAATTCCTTACAATTTATTTCTACCAATTTGGGCTTTCCTGTGAACTTCAGATTTTCTTTCATGGGGACTTTCCTGGGAATTTTAGAATTTACTGAATTATATTTGCCGCTACATAAAATTATATAATATTTGACCATGTCGGGTATGTGCGTGTCATAATATGCACAGAACTTTCAAATTGCTCTAAATTATGAACAAATTGCACTCGAAAAATAGCCTTTTATCCTATGAAATATCGGCAAGGGCTACTTGCATGTTTATTATAGTTCTGATAATAGTAAAATAAGTCAATTTTTACCGTTATTCGTAGAACAGGCTTAAAAAACTACCCTTAATAATCTCTATAACATACGTCATTGTCATACATATTGCTTTATCTTAAGACACGAAGGCACTTAAATTATTTAATAACAATGTTTTGATATTAAAAAATGTTATGAAAAAATTAAGTAGTTTGGGATTTTCCAAATGTTTATTGCAATTTTTCATGTCCTACTTATATGGTGATGATGTCAAACTGTATAATCAGGATCAATAATTTCAACGATTGCATTGAGTTACAATTAACATTAAATGGGATGAACCACTAGTGTAATAATAATAATTTTCAACTCAACATAAAGAAGTGTAATGTCTTCATACTCTCATAATACCCAACAGTCAGTAATGAATGTTTCAAAACGTAGGGTTATATTTTACGTTGTTCGCACGATTTTAGTAATACTAATAATATCAAATTATTATACCAATCATTAATCAGATCAAAATTGGACTACCTCTGCATTATATGGTCCCCATATTACAAATGTACACATTGATAATTTAGAAAAAATACAACGACGTTTCTTAAAAGCTGTTGCCTGTAAGGAAGATGAAGTTTATCCTGCTATTGGCATTCCCCAATGTGACCTTTTAAATCGTTTTTCACTTCCGAGTCTAGCGACACGCAGGTTAGTAGCAAGACAGATAATTCTTTTCAAGCAGCATGATTGATTGTCCTGTACTGCTGAATTTCTTAAATTTCCGTGTACCTCGTAACTCATCTCGATCTAATTCATTATCTTACCTACCTAATTCGCGTACAAATGCACAAAAAAATCTCTATCAAATCACTACTTTACTTTATAATATCATTATAATCGGTTTGAGATATTCAATTGTTTTTTGCAGACCGTCGAATTCGAAAATTTTTGTTTGCTTTAAGGATTCTATGAATCCTTAAGGTGGTCATTCGTGACTCTACGAATCTGCCCCCCCCCAAAAGATAACCCCTATGCTATAAAATACCCCACATTCTCACCCTCATTTTTAGATTAATATTTAATTTTGAAAAATCGGAACCTCCTCCACGGAAAATACATGCCAGGGCCGGGAAAACAGAAAAATTTGGTAATTTTTGCGGAAATTGACTTATATTTTACTCGATTTGCGTTTTTTACGTAATCAATGTTACCAGTCTCATATTCTGATTACGAATAACGAAAAATCATGAGAATTCCCGGAAAACTATGGAAAACCTGGAAAGAAAATTTATAAATTTTATAGAAATGATCCTGTGATAGGTCGCTATAGGGGTTTTTTGGGTCGCTTATAACTTTTTTTTTATATTTAAAATGTTTAAAAATATATTTTTTCGGGGAAACGCGGAAAATTTCGTCACGAATTATTATCTTTAAATGTTATTGTTCCAGTTTTGCGGTGATTTTCGTTTACTTTTTCAATGTTCATTTTAAATTATCAAAATTATAACTAACGACAGAAATATTCATTCATATCAGTCGTAAAAATTCTACTGTATACGTATATAGGCTAGGCCTCGTAGTACATTAAAATCGCAAACTAACGGCTTGTTCCAATTTATTAATATGTTGTTGGGACCACGTTTGCAGCGTCGAAAGTCCTGTTCTAACTTCGTAGCACTCGAAAAACCGTCGCACATTTTTCGTGTTTTTCACTATATCTTCTAGACTATCCGTTTGTTCGTAAAGCATTTAAAGTAGATTTCAAAGTAGATTAAATTTGCTATAATTTGAGACCAGAACCAGCTCAACCAGGTACAATATTGGCCAAGATGCAGCCCTCCAAAAATGGGCATTTTTTTTCAAAACAGTGAAATTTTAAGATTTGTTCAACTTTTGTCCCCGAAATCGGGAAAAAAAATGCAGGTAAAGTAATAGGGAAAGACGTTGTAGCGAATGTAATTAGCTTCAATTTAAGCACAGAACGACGTCCGTAGGCCTGCAATTTTTTCCAAAAAAAAGTGAAACCCATATATACACAAGAAATATGTATTTAGCCTATTAATAATATATTTACAATTTAATTCAACATTTTGATTTATTGATATGTTATGTATATCATATACATATATGTTATACAGTGACATACAGTGGCGCCTCGTGGGTGTTTTCAGAAGGTGGGCACAAAAATATAAATTAAAAATCCACAATCTAACTCCGCAGATATGAAATAAAGTGCAAATTTACCTTATTTCATGTCTGCGGAGTTAGATTGTGGATTTTGCGGATTTTTGGAGTGCGTGAGAAAATTTAAATAACTTATTATTTATGTAAATGTACCCTGCTGCAGGTTATATGTATAAAATCTCTATGTATTTCGCATTATAGTAAAATTTGTCTGAGCATATATTAAATAAAATAAATTTCCGATGCGTGAAGAAATTAAAATAACTTGTTATTTTTGTGGCTGCACCGTGTTGCAAGTTATATGTATAATCTGTATATTTTTCGCATTGCAGTAAAATTTGTCTAAATATGAAATAAAGTAAATTTGTAGTGCGTGAAGAAATTAATATGTTAAGTACGTATAATTTGAAAAGTCCTGTGCTTAAATTAAAGCTAATTAGATTCGCTACAACATCTTCTCTTATGACTTTACCCGTAAAATTTTCCCCGATTTCGGGGACGAAAGTTTTCCCTGTTCCCTGTTCTGGCACGAATTTTCAGTATATAAATAATTCGACATGTATTCGATAAATACCCAAAAAACCTCCTAAAACCCATTTTCGAGGCTTAATTGCATTTTTTTCAAATATTAAATATGAGTCTGAAGGTGAGGGTGATAATGGGGGGATTTTATAGTATAGGGGTGATCCGCGGGGGTTAGGCAGGTTGGTAGGGAGTCACGAATGATCTTGAGGGTTCATAGAATATGGCAATATCTTTGTTTGAATTCGACCGTCTCGTCTGCAAAAAACTTAGTCTCCCAGCTCTATGTGGGACTATGTGAGACTGAGTGGACTATTTGTATTTACCATTCAGTTTCTTGTATGTTATTATTATTTTTCTACTTTGTAATTTCAAAATTTACTGTATTATTTGTGTGTTACTGTTGTGCCCTACCCCGTAAATGCATTGTTTTGTGTGATAGTGTATTGTAAAATAAAATAATAATATAAAATAAATAAATAAAATATACTCGTATCCTCTTTTTCATGATTAGTGGATATCGCGCGTATTTCAACATGAAGCTATCCATTGTTTGTATTACGTTTTTCTTGCTACTGGCCGCTTTGGAAATAGTTTGCTGACATCAAAGATAACATCTCGATGCCGTGAGGCCGACCATTATTAGAACTGGAAATATGTAACTGGCGTCGATCATTACCATTTTTAAATCGTAAACGGCTAAACATTCTGTTTCCCTAGTTTTAAATATATTCATAAGTGCGTGTCGGTTGTTTCAATAATACCAGGTGAAGTTCACGTGAGGTAAATATTTTCGCGCCAGCTGAAGGCTTTTGCGGCCGCAATCCCTTACGCGATGGTTTCTCGGGTTTCGTCACATTGAAATATTTTTTTGTTAAAGCCGAACACCACCCACCACATTTTTTAAGGTCCCAGGAGGTCCACGCAAATCGTTGAGTTATATTAACATTGATGAAGCATTTTCATACACAGGTATTTTAAGATACACAATATTGTAGTTATATAACATATTACTGGATACATATTCCTTTCTCCGATAAATTAAAATTAAATAAATAAATACATAAATAAACCATCTTAGCGCAATTACTGAAATGAGAAGGAAATTTGCGTCTGGTCCTTCAATCACTCAGTGGCGTAACTGCGAAGTGCACGCACGTAGGTACATAAATACAAGTGTTTCGATTGTGAACATTACACGATTTCTTATTTACCTTACAAACCTATAATTAAAAGTCAGGCACGTGAGCTAGTTTTATATATTACAATAAATATTTAAAAAATACAAAACATTATTCGGAAACATTGAAGGAAGTGAAAGATAAAACAGCCTACTAGCCACGGGTGAGTTAGTAATAATGCATTAATCTTTCTCCAAGAAAAATATACCTGTTGCCCACAATATTACTAGCCAGCCTATAACTTCCTTCTGAAAAAATATATCGATTTCAAATTTTGGGAAGTTGTATGGTTGACTGCGTTGCACAGTTTGATTGCTTCAAGATTCATTTCCCGTTTAACAGGAAACAGTATAAACTTTGTTATTTTTAATGGAACACTCTGTATATTGTGCGAAATGGAGATTGCCCTGGAATTTCTAGGTGCAAAACATGTAGCATACCATATATCTACCTTTCACAGTTTTCGAGAAAATTGCTGATAAAATGTTATATCAATCAATAATTATTTCATTTTCACATAAAACAAATGAATGTAGGAACAAATCTGTTACCGTTATTTACGTTTTTTGGTGAGTAAAATTTGGTAAAGTCATAAAAATGTAACCACTGGGGTTTTTACCAGATTGACCGATGTTGAAATGAAAGGGAGCGTCGGGGTTTGCAAAAATATGTATACATACATAAATATATACACACATGATCTCATAGTCCTGGGTTCGTCGCGTATGCTTTAAAGTTAGAAGGGGAAATCTTAATATCGAAACATGGGGATTTAGCTTACCTCATATGCTCTCATGATGTCGGTGTTAATCCTGTATGGCTAAAACCTCACATCATCACTAAGATTCACGAACTAACTTTGTCGGATAATATTGAATTTCGTTGGTCAAGAGATTAATTCAAATAACTTCAAACCAAGATATATATTTAATATTTAACAGAATAAATTACGCTGACAATAAAACATTTACACTAAACAAACTATAAATTTGAACACAACCAGATGCGTCGCGCAAATAATGAATCTATTCACATGAAAACAAAGCTAACCGCTAGGGTTAAGTAGACCTAATTCTAATAGAACAATTTTGAGTGCCTTTCCGCTTATTAAACTATTTGACTTTAAACCCGAATTTACTGTATGAAAACCTGCCAGAAACTGCATAATTTTGGCTAAGATTCTTGCTCCAGTCCTCGCTGGGCGGGACCAAATTCGATATTTCATCCCCTTTAAGTAATACCACTTACCGGGGGTGAAATCTCCACCAATCCTACGGGACCTACTTTACCCCTTACATTATCTCAGGAAACTATTCCCGTACGCTAACGACATCTGGTTGCAAAATAGAAACTAAACATTTTACATGATATTTCTGAGATTACTCTTTCTGCATCAATTAGTTAGATGTTTGGCCATTTTTCCCATACCCGAAAACCATAAATTAAGTGACGCTTCTAACGGACAACTATTATTTATGGTCGAATCTTTTCGTGACGTTTTTATGGATCCTGTTAATTTTACCATTGATTTGAGATATTTTACTTTTTGGTAGTTACACATCTGTTTGCGATTACGAAGTTATGCATTTACGAAGCTATGAAATTTTGACAAGACCGTACTTAAAGAAAACACACTATACAAGATGAATTACTCATTTAATGTGGACCTTCTTAGAATTCTCTAAATAATAAACAAAGGACTTCTTGGGTTGCTATTCCCTTTCCGAACAGAATTATGACCTGCACTTTACCATTTTGTTACAAAAATTTCATTTCCGGCTGAACCGGAATACTAAAAAAGGTGATTTTCAGGCTGAAATTACTTCAATATGTTTAATGGAAGACCCTGTATTGAACCTTAAATTTACATTCTGCTAACCTTTCTGGATATTCTTTGTTTCTGGTGTCCTCTGTCTAAACCTAATAGTTTATGATGTGTCGGCGACTGAATGTTCACCTGCACTGTCACAAAGGCTAAACAATAAAAAATGTTTTAAAACAGAACTTTGATTCAAGAGGGCTGTGTAAAACAAAAGAAATATTAACCGATTTTCAATTATATTTTGACATTACTGCTGCATTATTTAAAAGTTTCTCTCGACAGTAGTTATCATTTAATCTTTGCGTTTTATTGGAGAGGTACCCATGGTCCTATATGGCGGCAGGCTAGATCCCCAGGCCTTACACCTTTGGCTTTTCTTACTCGGCACATATCAAGGAAAAAGTGTATAAGACAAAACCACATAACATAAGACAACCTTAGATGCAATTCAGATAGAAAACGTTATTCGGGAATTTAAAGAAATTACCAATTCTTGTCCAGAAGTCAACGGTGTACATTTTGAACATTTAAATTATGGTTAATAGTTATTTATTGTAAAAGTGTTTTAGATAGCGTTTTATCCACGCAAGAAAGTTTAAACTCGAGATCGAAGTTCGAGCGTTTAATGTTCTTGAGTGGATAAAACACGAATGCTATACAACGTTTAATCCACAATCACGGTCATTTATAATCATACTTAAACAAAAAATGATTCGACATTTCTTTCTGACAGCGGCTGTACCATAAAAAATTATTGAAATTTATTAAAAAATACTTGGAAGGTGTTGAACGGCTATTTAGTTTCGATTGTTCATTAATTTCATTTGTAAAAATTTGTTGGTGAAAAATGCAAGAACGCGATTTTGATCTTAAGAGAATCCTTCAGGAAGCTGAAGAAGCAACTCCAATTATTTCCTGCGACTTCCTATACGGGGTGTGCACTGCGACTTTTTGGTTGGATACTTGGGGGACACCCCTTCATGGACCCTGCAAAATCAGCTTGCCGGGTACAATTTTTTTTTTTGAAAAATGATATCTTTATTGGACTATTTGAACAAGTATTAAAGTTAAACTGAAACTGTCAGTACCCTAATTCTTGGAGCAGTTCTCAAGACAGTCCAACACGTTTTCGTTAATAGTTATATTATCTTCAGATGCTGTGACATCAGAAATGACAATGGTGCTTGGTTTATCATTACCGCTATCAACATTCAGTATTCCTTTAGCAATATTCTCTTTATTCAATAGTGAGTCTTCAATGTAGCCTCCGCCACGGTGTTCGATATCCATCCTCCGTGTCTTTAAAGACAAGTGAGGTCACCATCGCCATCGCAAATTAAAAGGGTACCAGACGTTCGTCGTAGTGTCATTCACTATACTCCTTACAGTAGTCCGGCATAAAAAAATTGGCCACTTCTTGCGATACGGCATTGATTTTATGAATACCGACCACCATTCGATGATACTTATAATTAACATATCTGAGAAATAACAGACGTTCTACCAATCCGGGTGGACGGACGTAGAGCAACATATTTTCGATAAAAACTTAAATAATTGTCTCCCAGCACATTAAAAACCGTGGTCTCTTGGTTTTGGTATTGGGAATTTTTAAAATTAAGGCGGATTTCAGATCTTCAATATTGTCAATAGGTGAATTGACTAAATCATCAGGCTTACCCCAATATTAGGAGAACCTATTAAGAAGCTTTTAATGTTTGTTCTTTTATTTTTAAAGCGTTTACCTTCATCATCAAATATAAATTATCAGGTGCACTATTAAAATAGCAATCAACTTGCTCCTCTGTAAATACTCGCGAGTTTTTCGGTAAATATCTGTCATTTTGTCTCTTGAGGAAATCACGTAAATTTGAATATTTGCTTATATCAATCCCCTTCTTTATATCCAACGAAATTTTATTTATTGAAATTTATTGAAATTTACTGAAATGTTCCCTTGTAAACTTTTCAATGCCGACGTAATTTCCCCCAATAAAGGCCTTACGAGATTTGTGAATGATGGTAACTTTATGTACGATTCTAATGGCAAGTTGCATGCAAGCCTCTAAATACTATTTTGTCACCGAAAGGAATAATTCATACCCGGGGAGGGGAGCCTTAGCAAATATGAAGCATTTTTTTAAATTTAATGTTCTAGCAGTACTGCATTCCCATATTCCGTGCTCTATTTATTCCATTTAACAAAACACTATATTACAAATAGCATTGTCTCAAGCGAACCGAAGAGGGCACTCGAGTTTTTGGTTGAGTAATTCCTACACTCCACTTCATCTACCCATATAATACCAGTATAAATAAAATTTCATCCAACATACTCTTTGATATTGGAGAGCCAGTCATCTTTTGCTTTGTTTAACTGGGGAAAAAAATCCCAAAATAAATTACGATTCCGCTTCTGTTATGTAATAAATTGCAAAAATTAATCAAGTGGAGGAACGGCTTCTCGACGGGAATTAAAGGAAAAGAAGCAAAACTGTGTCTAGTTGTACGGTTGCCAACCCGCGCCCAGTCAACCGTCCGGATAGAATGCATTAGCGGGCTTCGAGAGGTCCGATATTAAAACTTTTTGCCTTTTCAAGGAGCTGTTTACTTCTGTTTTTCTGATATTAACTCCGATTTACTCCGCGTTTACGGGTCGGATGATTTCATCCAGATTTCACAACAGAAATCATCACACGTATATGCTATTCAGCCAGACGAACAATTTCCTCTCATTTAAAATGACATCGTTTAAAGAATTGAAATGAGCTTATTTAATTAAACGCTATTCCTCTACTAGGTAAAAGTATTATTTCATATAGAACAATAAAAAGTAATTAAAAACATGCCGTCATTTTATATTTGAAATATCATTAACTTCAATCTAATACGATATTTCTTTGATATTGTAATTGCCTCTTCTCTCTTCCTTGCCATAACTAAGAGTGTGCCTCCACGTAACAGTGTATTGTGCCCGACGTGGGTTGCTATGATTTAACATCAATAGGAATAGGAGTGTAGAAACAATCGGTAGCTAGTCTTATGTATACGATGGAAATTGAAACCGTATAAAAACAACAGTCGGCATCATCTTTATTGTACATGGGCGGAGGTAGAAATGTTTGTGACTAAGAACGTATTTTAGGAATCCTTTTATGAAAACTGTATCCCTTTTTTTTTGGTAAGATGCCTATTTTTGGTTCATTTAGCCAATAATATATTTTTGAGAAATTTTTTGTAGGTACCAGTTTCAGAAAGTGTAAATTTTAATAATTAAATTTATTAATTTTAGTTTTAAAGGCAACCCACATTATACTGAAATATGTTACTGCTCAGCAAGGACCGACGAGAAGGTATGAACACGTCCTTGTCTAGTCAGGTGGGATGGGACAGGTTAGATTAACGAGGGGCAACCATGTTAGTGAAAAATAAAATAAAAATGTAGGTTTCTTGAATATGAAAACAAAATGAAATATTTCTATACATAAAAAGTATAAAATATTAAAACAAAATTAAAATATTTCTCTGGAATAAAGTACATAACTTAAATTAAAATTTGTAAATAAACTAAATACATCACGTAATAGCTAAATATTTATTTAGCATAGCTAAATATTATCTTATATAATATCAGCGCCCGAATCTTCACTTTCTGAAGAGGAATCATTATTCAGCTGAATTATAATCGGCGCAATGGGGGCTAGTGTTGTATACTCATTTTCTATTTGAATTACGTGCCGAACGCAGTTTTTTCATAAATATTGTCGATGTTATTTTACTACTTGTCTTATATGATCAATCGCGCTTAACGTTGCGTTGGTGAGTTATTACATTTTGCAAGCTTTTTTATGCTACCCAAACCATCTCTATAGGATTAAATATGCAATAGTATGGAGGCAATCGCAAAAACTGTATGGCTGGCCACAAAGGCAAGGAAGGCTGTCCAGAACTTGTAGAAAATTATAAGGTAAATGTGTTTAAATATCGCAAGAGAATGAGGTGATATTTCTATAAGTTTCTCAAATTACATATTTTGGTTTGGTTTTTTGCGGGTTTAGTATGTGGTGGTTTATGCTGACTTTTTCGCGATAAACACTCACGAGGGGTGTTTTGGCATTTATCTCCAAATTTCTTTTAATATAGCGCAACTTTAGAGAGCGCTTAGATTTAATGACAAACCAGCGAAATCGAACTGCGTCTATCGAACTGTGGTCTACTGTACTTTGGATAGAAGTTATATCGCATGCGGCAGAGGGGTAAATTTTACTACAATTTTTCAGGAAATGCGTTATAATTTCATTAATTTTGACGCTGGGACTTGGGCCTGTTATTCAAAACTATAAATCCTAGATATATTCTTTCGCGGAGTTTCGGTAGAAACACTCAAAATCTACTTTTATAAATAACAACTTTTTGCTGTCAGACACCGTTTAAGCTGTTTCGACGTTAGTTAATTTCACGCCTTTTGAGCGCCTTAGGTAGTTTGTGCTCCGAGAGGGTTGCAAATTTAGGACAATAATTACCATATAGAGGTACACATTTCCGAAGTTTTTTTGGCGGTCAGACCTCCTACAGGAAAAAAGTACTTAGCGATTGGACTATAACCTTAATTTTCAGATATTCTGGGGAAAGAGCCGGTCACATAATATTCCTCGCGCATTCGCCAGAATTTAAACCACGGACGCTTTAAATAAAGATTTTGCAAGTAGAGAAATGAATACGAGATTATATGAATATTATAGTCGCTATAGAGTATATTCGATAGGTCAAAACGGCTAAACGGATTTTGATGAAATTTGGCGGAAAATATTTTTAGGCATTATTGCTTGAGTGAAAATAAAATAATTTTGATCCTATGTATTAATTATTCGAAGTTACCGAGAAGATTTCTATATTTCACCCTGGGATATATTTATTATTGTTTGAGTTCTATGTTCTTTGGAATGGTGGGTGGGCGATATAAAAAAAACGCCACGCGTTGGGCGGCAGACGTAACATTAATAGGTAATCATCTCACTAACGTAATGCGCTATCAAGACAATTTAAAGAAAACAAAGTTGCGTTAGTTATCACTAAACAGTCATTACACAAAAATACGCATAGTAACGACGTCCGCAGAACCTAATTTCTTACTAAGTTATGCCATTGTCTACAGCAACTTTGGCACACCTACATTGAGAATTAAATATGACTTGCAGAATTAAGATATAATTTTATGTTACAGAGCTGTTAAAGCATGTTCTGCTCTGTACGCCCATGGCGCCCGGCCTTCTACGGCATGCCACTCATAGGAATCGGAGACTAGCGCGCCCCCTCCCGGGGTACAGACACGCGATAAATTAAACATAATGGTCGAGGGAGGCCGTGCACAGTGCATTTGACGTCAGCGCGCTCCGTGTACTGAATCCGGAACAATCCCGACACCGGACCCGAGCAACTCGACTCCAGGAGAAAGGAGCGGTGTTATTCACTCTATCCGGAAGGCAGCAAAGACCGGCCATCAATAATTTATTGCCCATCGAAATAAAATGTCAAATATGTAGGCGATGTATACAGTCAAAAAGAAATGGCAAAGGAATTTAAGGCGATCCCTTTCCGGTCAAAGGTGGCGTTTTTATTGGCCATGTTATTCCTTTTCTTTGTCTGCGGCTCTGGCACATTTTAAATTTTGATCCTGCACGCGCGATCCCTCATGATTAATCGAAAATTCCGAGGGTATCTCTCCGAGCTCAGACGGAACCATATTACTCACATATTGCGTAAAGGGGTATACAGTATTATATCATAAATATATTGGGTGTAAAACTAATATATAGAAACTAATAAACCTTATTATCTTCGTCACTTTATCTTCATCTTTAATTATTAATATTATTTATGATATAATCCATTTCACGGTTCAACGAATCGTTGTCAAGTAACACCTAGAGCGATAATCCTTTCCACTATTCCACTATAATCCACTACTCATACTATTTTTATATTTTCTAATTGGTAATATGATCATGAGAGAATTCAATCCATCCAATTGCTTGCTATTGGTCACATTTCTAACTAATCTTAACTTACCAATATCTATTTTATGATTGTTCTCAAAAGGGTGTTAGCCAACATTAGACCTGTTTGTTCGTTGATATTTTATATCAGCCATATGCTCTTCAAACCTGGTGTTAATTGATCATCTCGTTTGCCCAACAGATTTTTATGTATAGTCATTACAACTAATATTGCAAATCCACGACCTTTACCTAATTTGGATTAATTTTATACTTTGGATTGTCTAAAAGTTGTTGTAATTTGTTACCCGATGAGTGAATGGCTGTTTTTATAAATAAAAACAATATTTTTATAAATATCTTTTTATAAATATAATTTATACATTTTATAAATCTTTTTATAAATAATAAAATATTTTTGACAAAAAAACAATACCTACTTCAATAACATATATTCTAAATATTGAACTAAAAAGTAAAAAATAATTACGTTATTCTATTACTATTACTACTTAGAACACAATAAAATTGTTAGGCCAATAAATTTATTAGAATACAATTAATTTATTACACAATTATTGTTATTTTTCAAGTCGGTGCCAGACGACGCACTTACTTATACTTTTCTAAACCGTAAAGCCGGCACCGACTCCAAAAATAACAATAATTGTATAATAAATTGGTTGTATTCTAATAAATTGATTGTCCTAACAAATCGATTGTATTTAAGTATTAATCGTAGTAGAATAACGTAATTATTTTTAACTTTTTAGTGCAATTATTAGAAATTTTTTTATTGAAGTCGGTTTGGTTTTTTAGTAGTTTGGTAGTATTTAATTTTTTCTTTGTATTGTATATATATATATATATATATATATATATATATATATATATATATATATATATATATATATATATATATATATATATATATATATATATATATATATATATATATATATATATATATATATATATATATATATATATATATATATAAAAATAAGATATATATGCAAAATATCCCAATTACTCCTTAATTCCCAATAAAAATAAAATAAATTTATTATAAATTATTAGTCTCGCGCGCGAGCGAACCGATCCCAGCAGTCGACCGCTTGATTTCATAGTTCATTCAGCCGCTTTCTGGCGCGCTTACCGAATATTGTAATTTGTGACGTCACAGCTCTTTTCGGGTCGCTTCAATGTTATCGCTGTTTAGATCCTTCATACTGATCGCGCGGAATTAGAAATATTGTGTGTTTGTAAATTACACGTTTTATTACAACGTTACGCTGTTTTTGAGTGTTATTTTT
Organism: Tetropium fuscum; assembly: GCA_964058915.1. NCBI lineage: Eukaryota > Metazoa > Arthropoda > Insecta > Coleoptera > Cerambycidae > Tetropium > Tetropium fuscum. The sequence goes on from CAXKVY010001809.1 coordinate 296,535, forward strand.
ATATTTAAAATTTTAGTCATGGTCCCTATTATAAATAGTAGACTAGGTAGTCGTTTTCTATGAATGTGAGTTCACTGTCAAAATTAACGTCTCATAAAAGTGTCACTGTGAGAATGGTATTTATTGATAGTAAATTCAAGTATACAAGTAACGAACATATAAGAAAAACATACAGTATAATTCAGAGACTCCTTTTTTGAAGTCGGTTGAAAACAATCAAACTTTCACACGCAACCTTTTTATAATTTTCCTATATTTTCTTGAGAGTGAATTTATATTGTCTCTGTATACTTAAGTAATGTGAAAATTGCATAAACTCATGCATAGTTTGCTTGCATTTACGTTCCCCGGTACAATTAGTCAACATAGACTTACGACAGTTGCTAATTAAGGTAACGGCACTATAAATATGGTGTATTATCAAATGTGGCGCTCAAACTGTTACTACGGAATCTGTTCTGTTCGTATGGAATTCCGTATATTTTTGGTATCTTACTATTCTTTAAAATTACTATTCTTCCATTAGAGCTGTAGCAACGTCTGAGTTATATTTATTAATTATGTTAGATTCCTAATAGGTCCACTTAGATTCATACCTGGGTTACATGGGGTCCCACTTGTAGTATTTATCACTGAGACTTGGTTCCAGGATTAATGAGCTAAGGTTTTACATGTTGTAATAGGCATTTCCAGCTTACCAATTCTAAGTAAACGGAAGTAATTATTGAGTTAAAATGGAAAAATGTCTAATCTCTAATTAATTGATTAGCATGACGCAGAACCCGAATAAAGTCTCTACTGTGTTGTTCCATGAAAAAATCATGTCAATTAATTTCGCTGACCGTTTCACGTCACATTTTTTCACCCTGCGGGATCCTTTAATGACTCTTAATTGTGGGTGTGAGACGGAACTTGGGGCTGTTCATTGAGCAAGGCGTTGCAATACAGTGGATGTCACGATAACTAGACATAATCATCGCGCCTGATTAATAATGCTGCTTTATACGACCCAGTCGGGGTGTATAGCTGGTACATCTCACTGCTAAATGATTAATTAATATGTTATAGTGCCTTAAACCGCCCCCTAGGGCCGGCTGTCTGCCATCTTTAATGTAAACAGGAGGGACGTGTTGGGCTAATTCTTCGGTAAACAAAGTAGTTTGTCCCGCGCTTCAAATCAAAAGCTATATTTGGATCATCAACTAATTATATAATTTTATTATTTTATTATTGAAAAGAGTGTCTTGTATACTTAACCATGGACCTGCGGACGGCAGTTCAGTGGTCTAGAGAGTGGTCGGAATCCTGATTTGTAGACTTCTTTTCTACTTTTTTATAGTTGTAATGTGAACATACTAATTAAGTGCTGCAAAAATATGTACCGATAACAAGCATTCCCGAAAAAAGAAAGTTTTTCTCTCAGCGCTCTGCTAGATTGACTTTCATCCAGCAGAGCATCACTCATATGTGCAAAAAATATTTATGTAAGACATTTGTACAACGTTATTAATTAAATGCTCAATAAATGCTAGTGCTGCAAAAAAAGTCTGCACTAAGTAACAAGCATTCCCAAAACATATTTGTTTCAAGTATAAAATAGTAGTTAGTTGTATAGATTTGTTCGCATGATTACGAGCGATACTGGTACATATGAAACTTATAAGTCAATATTACTGATAAAAAAAGTAGCGAGACACTATAATATTGTGATCACAACATGGTAAAATATACAATTAAATATAATACACAATATAACCAGATAGTCACATATAATATATAATAATCACATAAATATATTAAAATACAGACTAATTACTATAATCCATTGACAGCAAATATCAAACCAAAAACATACTAGATGACAACAGCAAATCAACCTGAAATTGAAAATTAAATAAGGAATAACCAATTCAAAGAATACAAACATGTATTAAAATTATTAAATTGTGAATATGTGTAAAGAACATTTATATTAGTAACAGGATAAATTGTAACGTCCTAATAATAGTGTCGTGAATAAATAATAACAATAATAGTGAAGTAAATAAATATTCAAGTGCCAAACTACATGGTACCTACATACGAAAAACTTTACAATATATCAAGTACACAGGTAGAGAACAAAGACTTTTGTTGAAAAAACAATTATTATTATTTAGCAACGATAAAACCTTGAAGAAGAGAGCATAGTGAAATTTTGTTGCGAACAGTTTTACTAAAAATTAATAGTTTCAAACGGGTTAAATGTTTTTAAATTTTAATTTTATTACTCACAAGAATTTAAGAAGATGTTATGGAAATTCTTGACGCAAATTCTGAAAGAGCAGTCCCAGATTTTTTTCCTGATATATATAATTATGTAGTAGCATTGATCCAGCTTCCAGCACCCCAAAAAGTAGTTTCAAATTATGGGAAATTGCTATAAAAACACGAACTTACATAAATATGATAGTCGCTTTAATAAAGCTTGATTATTAAGAATAAAACGAATTCGTAAAATTTAAAGTATAAGAAACATGCAATACATGATTATAATTACTAACCATATAAAAATTTATGCAAATATGAGCTCCATATATAACTAAATCCATGATATTAATTTTTATCCACCACAACACCTTTTTCATCGGCCATTTGCAAAAATCTAACGCAATTACTGTTGATTAATTATATAGACAACCAATAAAACAGCCATGTGTAATAAGGGTTTCCTATATCATTGATCGTTAGACACATGTAATATGTAGTGAGTTTTGCATACTTACGTCAATTGTATAATACCTTTGTATTATGTATAAAAATTAAATTAAACGCTGCAAAGCTGTTTTAAATTAAATATTTCTTCTTTATTAATCTTTATAATAATATTATCTTTTTGTATAAAGATAATACGTATTTACAAGGTATATATTGATATATTGGCTATATTTTCTTATTTCTGAGTGATACAGAAATTGCTTGCTTAGTCGAAACTAAAATTATTTGTTGGTCTTATGTATTAATTGTTTCTTCGAAAATTCGAAAAAAATCCAATTTTCACCCTGGATATATTTATTAGCTTTGAAATTCTTTGCTATTCATATTTGTTTTGTGAAAAGTAATCTTGGGTTTGTAACATTTAATTACATATATCCAAACCCATTTCTTCTGTCCGTGTGTATGAAATTGAACTCATCCTAAACGGGTGGACTGATTTTTATGAAATTTGATATGTGCGATTCAGTTAATTCGAGAGTGCTTTTTAGTTTCACAATCGATTTTTCGATCCGATAAAAAATATTTTTGTTAAATAATTTAAATATTCAGATGTCATGGGTTGTGACCGGCGCATTCGCCATTTAGTAGACGGTTAAAACTAAAGTTCTGTCTACTGATAACCGGTTTAATAATCGGTAATGACACTAAATATCGATACATAGCCATTAAAATATAATTCTCCGTAAATAATCTAACGTTTAAAAATCCAGGCGCTAAGATTTATCAGCTACACGAGAAATTTAATTATCTTATTGATATTTTCATAACGGTAACTGTTTGAATGTTACACCGTAATTAAAATCGCTTTTTGACCATCGTTAATTAGTTTTATCGTTTATGCTGGGGGATATACATTTTGAATAACGCCGCTCTACGCATTCCCTCGCCACCCTCCCGAATTTATTATTTATTCTTGTACGAATAATTTTCTTCGAGCAGCGGCAAGGACCCGGTTATATATTCCTAATGTACGTTTTCCATAGACATTCATAATTCACCGAAAACTTAGTTATTGTTGTCACATTTGGGTGAGTAATAGCTGGGTGATAGATGACGATTTTTTACAGTGTTTATTATACTCCGAAGAAAAGTCATACATCATGCAGATGCGCATGCCAAGTCGTTAGATGCCTTTTACGGCTTACGTCTTCGCCACATTCGGATAAATGTATTAAATGGGGTATTCAGATTGTATTGCTCGATTTTCCAGTGAAGTCGCGGCTGATTAGCCAGCCAATGGGTTTGTTTGTTTTCGACGGTTCGGAGAAGTTTTTTCTGATGGGGGATTAGCAAACGGCGAGAAGGGGAAGTGGTGATTTATAAAACAATAAAATATTCAGCCACGCATCGAGGTCGGAATAAAGGGATCCTGGCTTACGGAATAGCTGTAGATTTTTCAGACATTACGTTTGCATATTCTCAAGTCAACTGTACGTTTTGTCCATAACATTGTAATGTAATATCTCATCTAAAACCTTTCAAATAACCTTTGATGAAGATAAATAGTGATGACATAGAATATCTTATTGTACAGGGTGATTGAGATTTAATATTGATGACTCTAGAAATCGATAGAACAGGTTAAAATATTATTAGTTTGTAATATAAATTTATTTTCAGAGATGCTTTATTTCGGAGATTGAGGGCCTTAAATTGGGATTTTTTCCGTTTCTCTCCTCATAACTATTGAACCACTTATCTCAATTAGGTCGGATAAATATATTTTATAAATTTTTATATTTATTTACCTATATATTTATAAATATATTTTATGATCTTACATATAACGTTAATAGGTATTTTTTTATTTAAAATGCTAACTTATGTCTATACCAACAGAAATCAATTTACAAAAAAATCTGATATACCCCATTACCCCGCCAGAAAAAAGGCTCAAATACGTTTAGATAGGCTTTACTATCCAAGTTTTAAGAAATCGCCGCAATATGTTGGATGTGATTTTTTAATATCCTACCTCTTAATATAAGTAGTGCAACCACACTGCGTAGTTTTAAGTTAAAATTAAAACATGTATTGTGCCTTTTTACTCCAACTTTAAAACGTGCCTTTTTACTCCAACTTTAAAACAACATATAGAGTACACCTTAAAATTTCTTATTTTGTTATCAAGCTACATCTATATCTTACATTTCATTTTTTTATTTGTTACAATAACTTTTTTTTGTTAAAAATACAAGGGTTTTAGAAAAACATTATATTTTACATTTATTTCTATGATAATAACAAAGTTGAACAAGGAATGATTTTTTGTACATATCCACACATTTACACTGAACTGTTGCTGAAATGAAGATGTAGATGTATTATAGTTACATCGAGGATTGACCCCTCTCCAAACATCAGGCTTGTGGTAATTGACAACTCCAGCTCTTGTGAAATTGGATTCATCTGTCCATAAAATCTTATGCAAAAATTGTGAATTTATTTCTGTTGAATCTAAAACCCATTTACAAAAATTTAGGCGCTTCTGAGCTTCTTCAGGCAGCAAACCCTGAACAGGTTGCACATGAAAAGCCCTCCGATAATAAATTAGTAAAAGATAAATTAGTAAAAGGGTTGTTCGGCGAGTACTCGATGTTCTGTTCGCATCAAAAAGTTCATCAAAGAATCGCATCAAAGAATTCGTTGTACATTACGATGGATTCTTGTACATTACGATTCTGTACATTGAATTTGCGCAATCCATATTCCGGAAAACGACACTATTTTTCTTGTATGTCGAAAGAGTGTGCGGTATTCTTCGCGTTAGAATTACTGCCATCAGCTTTGAATCTGGGCCAAGACGCCGTTTTTCGGAGTTTTTTGGGATATTAAGTGTTCTGGCGGCTTCATTAACTCTCAGCCCTTCAGATTTTACTATATTCATAGCAGGTTTTAAATTATCTGACATCCACTCGCCTCTTGGAGTTGTGTTTATTTTGCCCTCATAAAAATGTGGGATGACTGAAATAAAAATTGATGTTAATTTCCAAAAAGTAATGTTTAATAAATAATTCTTCACAAAAAATATTGATTAGTCGTTTGATTTGATTTGATTTGATTGTCGAAATGTGTTTCTTTTAGACGCGTTCCGCCAATTTTTTGAGCAGTGTATTTAGAATACTTTATAATTTGGAGTTATATTTCCATGTGATATTTTTCGAAAGCCCCGGTCCCATACATAGTACAGCATCATTTATCGCAGACTGCTGGCCTTCCCTACGGCCTATCCATTGTGCCCCGGAGACACTTTTATAGAGGCGTCAGTGACGTCTTGAGGGTGTCGGTGAAAAGATACATGGCATCCTTCACGTCCTCAAGGCCCCTTTCGAACGTTCAGCAACTCCGTCGATCAGCCTGACCCGTGGGGGCTCGGGGCAAGTGTAAGCAAGATGGAACGGCGACAGAAGTAATTGGCCTATTCATTTCAAAGTCAAATTAGTCACGGGTAGGGCTCTGGGTCGCTTCTTAAGCGCTTCAGGTGGCTGCGCTAACCTGAAACATTTTTTATTCATGCTGGAATTCGAATTAGGTCGACTGTCATCGTTGAGGGAGTCTCAGAACTACCTGTAAGACGCTCCCAGCTTGACGATATCCAAATTGTAATTTTGATATGCAGATCAGTTGTAATTTTTGATTATTGTCCATTAATTACCTGCCTGTGTTGATTGTAGTTTCCAGTAAGTCCATTATGTATTTTTTTCGCCTTCTTATAATTCACACACACGGCATCAGCCTTATTCATTGGTTCTAGAAATATATATATATATATATATATATATATATATATATATATATATATATATATATATATATATATATATATATATATATATATATATATATATATATATATATATATATATATATATATATATATATATATATATATATATATATATATTGTGAAAAGTAATCTTGGGTTTGTAGCATTTCATTACATAGAAATAAGCAACTAGACGAATAAGAAAGAAAACACACTTACCAGTACTATATCTGGACACACATACGGAAATGAATCACTATGCATATGAAAACGAACCACTTAGAAGTTGTACAAGTTCTTTCACCTTTCTTGAGGATCTTCAGAGCAGTATACGATTTATTTCATTGATCATTCATACTTGAATTTAAATTACCAATACACCAACACTTGCAGTGACGTTTTATGACATTAGTTTTTGACGGAACTCATTCTTAGAATACTATAGAATACCGTCAAAAACTAATGTCATAAAACGTCACTGCAAGTGTTGGTGTATTGGTAATTTAAATTCAAGTATGAATGATCAATGAAATAAATCGTATACTGCTCTGAAGATCCTCAAGAAAGGTGAAAGAACTTGTACAACTTCTAAGTGGTTCGTTTTCATATGCATAGTGATTCATTTCCGTATGTGTGTCCAGATATAGTACTGGTAAGTGTGTTTTCTTTCTTATTCGTCTAGTTGCTTATTTCTATGTAATGAAATGCTACAAACCCAAGATTACTTTTCACAAAATAAATATGAATAGCAAAGAATTTCAAAGCTAATATATATATATATATATATATATATATATATATATATATATATATATATATATATATATATATATATATATATATATATATATATATATATATATATATATATGAGAGTAACTCTGAAGATCGGAATGCATCAAATTGACATTTGTTATTATTTTTGATAATTTTAGGGATTCCTGTAGGTTCAAAGTAAATAATAGCGATAGATATTGTTATTTTAAATTTTGAAGAATATTTATGTCTTATTAATAATACTTTAAAAATGTTGTTCTTGGTTGATGAATTACATATATGATAAGTATGTTCAATAATTTAATACAATTATTAAATTTTTAGTTTTTTATTTTTGAAATATATTAAATTCAGGGTATATTTCAAATAAACATTTCAATGAGAAATATTTTAAAAATTCTTCCTATCACGATTCTAACTTATATTAAAACATCTATTTAATTTCTGTATATTACGCTTTGCGCCCTCTTATCAATTTTAATATAACTAACAACTATGCTAAATTATATCTAGTATACAGTTCTTGTGCATGACAATGTGTGTCACCACTAATCACATATGGGTGTCACCCTCTTTTGGGTATACTTAACAACACAATAAATCAGCTGTTAGTAAAACAAAATGTCGTGCTTTATGTGGCACTCGTTTAATAATATTCATATGTCTTTTAATTAATAGATTTAATGTTTTTTTGGATCCGACCAGGTGCACTCTAAGTTTGGCCGAACTGATCTCAACTACCCAATTTTGCATTCACCAGGACTTGGTCTGCCGGGAGCCCACAAGGTTCCATTGACCCATGTTCAGGTTAGCATTCGTGGACGCCACCAGGTTCACTCTAGCTTTAGCCGACTGTTCACAACAATCAAACTCGCGCTATACCAGGCGATAGGTAGTCACTTAAGCTCTCATACGGCCGCCATGTCCTACCTCGTTTTACGCTGTTTTAAGGGTTTCAGTATTTAAATCTAACGTTCTAAATTATTGATGTAGATCCTGGCAGCTCGTACTGGTAATTTCTCATTAAACATACGACTCTATATTCTCGTCTACGGAGCCGGCCCTAATCTTTTCTGTGTTACTTCAAACTTTGTGTAATTGAAGTTCTTCATAGTTAATGTTAAACTCCTGTTACAAGCATATTACCATATACGAGGGAATCAGTGGGAGCAACCAATTCTAATGTACTAATTAATCTGGGTAATGAATCCTACAAACAGAACGCCTCGCTTTATAACAACCTTACCGGAATTGCCGTCAGCTATTCTGTGTATAGACGCCCCATCTACTACAAGGGTCCGTAGCCGCCTCACAGTCTACCTGTCTCAGTGGTTTGCTGACCATTGTGGGGTCCAAGGGTCGACAGAAGTTTCACATGATAAGATTTGACACGTGCCCTTTGTTTCATATGATTCGGTATTGACCGATGGCCCGATACACGTCTTGTGTATTGTTTTGCAATCCATGAATCTATTTTACGCATATCTACAAAGTGTACTGACGGCCTGTTCCCAACAGACGCTGCACGAATTCGTGGCTTGTCGATGTGGAGCAATTGCCCCGACAAACCCTTCGTTGATTCACGGTTGTGAGACAATCATACAAGTCTGATATTAACTATTGTTTCAATTATACCGGGAAATTTCCCCGGGCATACGTGAAATTTTACTTGTGCCATTACTAGACTTCGGTAACTCCTTCGTGGTCACAATCACATCATGTTGTTGATTGCCTACGTTATTATCAAAATGGCTATTGCTATAAGCAATGACACTATGCTCATTATTTGGTTGTACGATTTGTCTAGAAGTAAATGTTACCAAGTTACCTCCACGTCTGCTTCTCTCACCTCCATTTAATTTGTCATGATTTGTTAGGAACCAACGAACATTATAATTTTCACTTACATATACGACGAGGGTCATTAATAAATGTATTAAAACAGGTTCCGTACTTTTATCGAGGTCAGTTTTTCTTCAGAAATTCAGAAATAAATCATGTTGTGCTTCTAACAACTTATAGTATCGTCCAGCTAACTGTGTTACAGTTCCATGCAAATATTTACACAGTGCAAATATTTACACAGTGTTACAAATTAAGAGTACCACAGCTATCAGTATTTTAAAAGTGTTTTTTTTATGTTATAATTCAAGGTAAAATAAATCAGGTCCGGATATGGACAAGTAATACCAATCTTTAAGAGCACCAGGGTATAAACAAAACTACAATCATTACGTAAATTTGAGTCCTAACTAAATAAAACTAAACGATCACGCAACAGGCCAACTTGTATATTTTTTTTATTTATTAGTAAGAGGAAGAGAAATATATATATATATATATATATATATATATATATATATATATATATATATATATATATATATATATATATATATATATATATATATATATATATATTTAGTATTTTTAGTAATAAACAAAAGAGATCTACCACACCTTATAAGGTGGTTTTATATTCCCCATGATGAAAATGCAGTAGTAAACACTGTTAGTTTTTACCGCATGTAAGAACTTCCTGTAGCTAAGCGTCACTTTAGTTTAAGTGCTAAAAACTAATTACTTGAGTTAGGAATTTATTGCTTATCCAGGAGCAGAACGTTAATTTAAAACAAGCAATTATTTGCTAAATTACCGAGTAATAACAATAACAAATTACCCTTATTTTACACTACTGCCCCTCGTTCCGTGTTGCACGTTACGAGGTAAGTGCAGTGATAGCGACGATAACGGGTGTTCCTTATTGAGCCGGCCATTTTCAGTTTGACCGTTTTGAATTGCAGGCCATTGCCCCACTGCAGTTTTGATGGAGACCAAACATGTGCAATTACGAAAGGACGTGTATTTATTTTCGATATTTCTCGGGTACATTGTGGTGGCCTTGAGATATTTTTTTTTGCTAGCGACTTTTTTTTGCTCATACTTCGTTTGAAATGCGGCATTAAATTATTCTCAAAATTGTTTAATTAGTTCGTATTTAGCTTTACAGAGGCAGTTAATTATTCGGTTCATTTATTTTTCAAAGCACGGCAGTATCGGAGTGCCTTACGTCGAAGTCAGTCCGGGTTATATTTAAACCATTTACCGCCCTCACAGCAGCCATCCATCATCGTACAATGCATGTATCAGCTCGTATCTGGGTAATCAGTATTAATAGCTTCTTCCTTGGTATACAACCTTATCTCTACCCCACACCTACGTCTAACACGTGTATTTATCATCCCCTTTAATATTGCTTTACGCAGCTATCCACCAGAGACTCTCTAGGGATAGACGTATGATCCCGATGTTTACAACGCGTCTGTCGACATGATGAATATACGACACGTTAATTGCGAAGACACCTATAATTTTTTAAATATAATTATGTAAGAACACAATATATATGCTAAAGCAATATAGAAAGAGCAGTAATATAAAGATTAATGTCAGACAAAATTCAGGAAATTTCGTAAATTGCTAGGAATGTGTAGGGCATAAGAATTACTAGACTGAAATGCCCCCCCCCCCCTAAATAGTGTTCTTTATCTCCTAGAACGTCTTTTCCATCCCCTTTTTAAAGATTATAATTTTTACATGCATATTAAAATTTTTTAGACATGAAAGTAACGTCGGGCTAGAACTGAATGTTGAAACCATCCTTTATATCAGCGTTGTATTTACGTCATACAGTAAACGTTAGTTGTGTATACAGTAAAAAACGTTGTTATTTTAAATCTTAATAATTTAAATCCTAAAATTATTTCCACGGCGTAACAACCGTTACGCCGTCTTCGCAACTCTTATCAACGTTTAATAAACGTAAGTACGTGTGTTTAAGATTTAGAAGCTTTAGGGATTTAGAAAAATCTAGCCCAGTATTTTCAGCAAATCTGTGTTAATAATAAAATATGATATTGAAGTCAATCGAATAGTTGTAAATTCAGCACCAGTTACATTTGAATTATCTGTGTTGCCTTCTTTACATTTTTAAATGTATTTATATGTTTCGAATAAGCAATTATTACAGAAATATTACTTCTGTAGGCATATATTTAAATATTGAAAGTGAATCTCGATTTGATTACTTAACGAAGTGTGGATGTGTAGGGAGGTAAATTCGATTTGTTGAGCCTATTATGTATTTAGAAGGGTATTTAGTTAGGTTTTCCACAATATGTAGAAGCATTTGTTCGCATTCGTCTTCTTAAATTCGAGTTGTTGTTGAACTGATTTCATTCATACAACACGCACTTGTCACGTGCAAATACACATTGGACAATGGGTACTAGTTTTAGTTGCATGTAAGAGATAAAAAATTGTTTAACTGAATACAAACAGTATACAGATAATATGCAACATATAATCAAATCTTTGACAAATTTGGAGGAAGCGAGTGCCTCGAGATTCTGGCTCCCAATAAATGCGAAATAATTTATCGCCCACAAAGAAGTGAAAGATCCTTGGCCTCTGCTCCTTGCCAAATGCAGGAATCTAAATCCAACCAATGATTCCATTACGCTGGGCTGGCAGTGTTAATATTAAAGTAGGTGTTAAATCGTCACATCTACAGTGAGAACACCCTCTGCTCGAAATGGAACTACATATATAACATAACATAAGACGATCGTCTCTCCCTCTGGCCTGATATTCCATTGGCTGACTTGATGCCAAATATCAGAATCTCATGTATAAGCACGAAGTTATTCTGAGATTTATGGGGACTACTCCATCACAAATTTAATACTGGAAATGCCGAGGAAAAAATAAATCCATATTCTCAAATATTCACTTTTTCAACGCCGTTCCTTATTTGATTTGTCGTGAAGAATAATGCTCCGAATGCCCTATTGCATTATAACTATATTTTTTGTATCCTCAGTGGAAACAAGCATAGTCTATTGAGTGAAAATGGTAAAAAATAGGAAGTCACTGATAGAAGAAATTGCCTACTGTTAATTTGGCCTGAAATTCTCGGAGAAGTTTTTACTTTATTTGCAATACTATCTTCAATGTCGGCAACTTTACTCGACCATCCTCCATGCCATCTTTCACGTATTTTGCCGATAGTGGAGCATATCGACAAGAAATGTTCTAGATGTCCTGAAGCAATGACCGGTCCGGTGCTTTTGAAATTTTTTTCAGTAAGCTATAAAAAGTTTTACAGAGCCCAGCACACAGTAAATTTCACCTGCTGTAAAAAACACCTTAACTGTAAAAAAAATGAATAGTGTACCGTGGTCAATAGGGTTGTTCTTAGCTCAAGTATTTTCTGTATAAGACGATATAATATTTCGATACAAGTTCATTGATATTTATTTCCATCTATAAAATAACGGTAAAGGTTATTTTCTTCTTTGTTTTGGAGCAATGCAATATTATAATCAAGACAGTACCAGAATCTTCGACATCGTCAACTTTCGACAACCAATTCAATATTTCGACATGCACCATGTATATCATCAAAACTCAATGTATCCTCATAGTCCAAGCATTATGTCGCTGCCCAATGTTAAATTTGCATAAATTCCTTTCCGGATAAAAAAATATGGGCGTATAGGAAAAAAATTAAATATGAGTTTCAATTTCTTTCATATCGAGCCTGAACGGCGAACTTAATCTAAAAACTTCGAAAAGTTGTAAAAAACGGTTTTCTGGACATTACACACGAAAAAGAAATGATTGTATTAAATAAATATATATATGACCAAGTAAATATATGTTTCATATAAGCCAATCATTTACAGAATCCGCCTCAAAAAGTGACGCTAACAATAATAATTTTCGATATTTTTTGTACTTTTCGAGTTATATCGAAAATACCACTAATATCGGGTTCTCTAGAACTCACTAACTATAACATTTCCATATTTGTTACTTGGGGTAGATATGGTTCATAGCAAGTTAAGAAAAAACTTTTTGAAATATTTGAAAACATTAAAAAAGATGATACGAAGATAAATATAGAAGATGTTTTATGTTCGCCATATCTTCTCGGGGGTGGTGCCAGCGCATCGAGTAAACATCATTTTATTCGTGAAGAGTTGCGCTATCATCCTGTTGAACAGTTGTATTGTTTTTTTTATTTTAAGGGTCAGAAAATTAATTTGAAAAACAGGCATAGATAGTTGCCAGACAATTCCTCGCTTTCTCTTGGCTGGGATATCTAGTGGTTGAAGACACAGTATTACCTACATTGCTCTCGTTGGTGTTGTTCGCATAGCTCTGGTTATGCTCAGACAGGCAAGTCTTTGTACCTGGCATAGCTTGAGTTTTGCTGTTATTTGTTGACTCTTGGGTCACCAGACAACAGCTCCATCGGTCATCATTGGTCTTATGATAGCAGTGTATATCCGCATGACCACCCTGGGTTTCATTCCCTGCGGTTCTGCGACACTGCTTATATGTATGCCTTATTCATTCTCTTGTTATTCTTCTTTCTAGGTGAAGATTCCAGTTTAGTTTAGCATCGAAGGTTACGCCCAAGTATTTCACCTGCGGTGCCAAATTTAATGCTGTGTTCAGGAGAAGGGGTGCCCTCATTGGCTCCATTTTTCTTTTCCTTGTGAAGAGTACCATTTCTGTCCTCCTGGGGTTGACAGATAGGGCATGCTCCTCACATCAATTTTCGATTATTCATAAAGCCATCTGCTTTCTATGGCAGAGGGGTCCTTCGAATTTTCCATTACAGTGTTGTTAGGTCATCTGCGTATGCAATTGTGTATAATTCTTCCATGTTGAACTAGTTTCGGAGGCTGTCGAGAACCAGATTCCATAGCAGTGGTGATAAAAACACATCCCTGCGGACAGCCTCTCGTAACCAGTCCCATTATGACAGTATCTCATGCACTAATTTGTACTGCTCTTTTAGAGAGCATGTTGGATATCTAGCTGCCCACAATATGAGGAACGTTCCTATACGATAGGGCCGCTGTAATTTTAGGACGGATGGTTTTGTCAAATGCATCTTCTATATATATATGAAGACACCCAGGGTGGATTCCTTGTAATCCAAAGATTTTTCAGTCCGACCCGTAAAGGTTTGCTAATCACATCCTAAACATCCCAACCAGGTGGGGCAGTAGTTTATCCAGGCCCCACTGGAGTACCGCAGGATATATGCTGTCAATGCCCGGCGATTTAAATGGGGAGAAGCTCTGTATTGTCAACTTGATTCACTTACTATTTGGTTGGCGGTTTGCCAGTACAAATCTGTGGGTTCGGTGTCGACTTCATTTGGCCATTCTCTTCGATCTGTTGTGAGATATTCAGGGAAGTGAGTTTGCATGAGCAGCTCTAGGCTTTCCCAAATATTGTTAGTCCTAGTACCATCATCCCTTTTCAGTATACCTATATCATGATTTTTGTCTTTAGCGAGAATTTTACATAGCCTGGTAGCCTGTGAATAGTCTTCAATTTCCTCACAGTAGGCTCTCGACGCTTCTCTTTGTTTTTGTCTAACTAGTTTTTTAAACTCCCTCAGGTAGGTCTTGATTGTCCCCAGTCTGATTCAAGCTTTGTCCGTTTGAAGGGTGTCATTGTCCTCTGTTTCAAGTCCGTCAAGTCCCGGCACCACCATTGGTGGCTTCCCCAGGGGCTCTCCAAACTTTTAACGGGCATGATGTTTCAAGAGCTTTCCTCATTGCTGTTTTTAGAGTCTCTGTATATTCATCTATTCTGCCACTATCATTGAGCACGTCCAATTAATCAATGAATCTTATCGTACTATATTTTTGTCGAAGATATAGATATCTTCATTAACATGTGTGAAACTCAAAGCTCTACAACATTTATTGCGCCTTCCGGATTTGTTTGTAAAAAAGAATATTTCAGCTCCTAGTCGGTCGCAGAAAGTTTTTTTTTAATTCCTGAAAAATGCCATTAGTTGATTCCTGTAACTGCCATTTCCGCCAAATAGAAATTGAGAAAGTAATTGAAACAGAATATTTAAAAAAACCCTTCTGACGCTTGAAATAAAAAATGTTGTTCAAAAATGCAACTGTTCTATACGATGATAGCCCAACTCTTTACTAACAAAATGAGCACTTACTCGATGCTCTAGCACGAGCCCCCGAGAAAAGTAAGTGAACTTAATTAACTGTTAAGGATATTTTTCTCGAAAAATTGTTATATCTCGACAAATAATCAATTTTTCAAAATTTTTCAAAAAAGTTTTTTCTTAGATCGTGATGAGGTATATTTACCCCTAGTAACAAGTATGGAAACGTTATAGTTAATGAGTTCTAGAGAACCCGATTTTTAACGGTATTTTTGATATTACTCGAAAAGTACCAAAAATAACGAAATTTATTATAGAATCATTTTGATAGATTTCAATATCTACAACTTTCTCATTTTATTTTTCACCATAGGAGCTATAGTTTTTTAGTTATTTACAAAAACAGTTTTTTTGCGAATTTGTTAGGTTAAGTTCGCCATTCATCCGCGAGTGGAAAGAAATAGAAACCCATATTTAATTCTTTTTCCTATGCGACTAAACTAAACTTTTTTATCCAGGTGGGAATTTATGTCACCACTTGTATAGAATGCTTGGATTATCAATATCTTCAATGTCCCATTCGGCAATTTTTTTGGCAAACATGCATTACATTAAGAATGCGAAACGCCCCGTTTTAACTATTAATTAATATGTTAATAATCAACAATATATTGTTTCCAAAGTCTTGCATATTATACATAATCTAGTTGGCGAGTGAAAGTTCTTCATTCTTTTTTACAAGAGAGATACAATAATATTCTACCCTTTGTTTAACCCCTGAAAATGTAGCCTTTATAAACATGTGTATTAAGGGATAAGATCCAGTGACCTGCATAGGCAACCGGCGTGTCACGATAGTTCTACGTAGGGTGTCTAACTATGTGTGACGTCACACTAACGCGGTCTGTTCTAGTGTCTATCCAAACACATGCCCACACATACCCGCATGTGAAGTTCAGTTTACAGACATTAAATATTATAATTAAAGTTATATGGGTTAATACTGGTAAAACCCGTAGCCGACCCTAAAGAAATTAACCCCAATGCCGCTCCTGTAGTAAGCCTGTAATAGAATGAAATCTGGGGCTACGAGCCGAACACGGGTTTGAGATATTAATTCGTAATGATGTTTTCAATCGCAGCAGATGAGTCTAACGACGGATCCATTGATTTTTTCATTTCACCGGAACCGGAACGGTGCAACAGAGGGCTTTCCAGCGAAGGCATATTGGGAGTAAACAAACAATTCTAATCGCATTAACTCAACGAAAACTAATTCCGAAATTCTTCAAGTTTCAAATGTAGGATTCTCTGGTGCATATACTAAATAATGCATACAAAAATCAGTAGTTATAGATTCTTAATGATTGAAACCATTTCAATTCAATATAAAACGTGACGACGACAATGAGCAGAAAAACTACTTTAAATTAAATTTCCATGACAAAGTAACAAAATTGTAAAGTAACAAGTAACAAAAGTTAGAGCACTGTATACTTACAGTTTTGTGGTTTTACAAAATCACGAAAACTAATAATTTTTAATAATAATTTATATTATTAAAAACTAATTACACCAAAAAAAATGTTAAATATTTAACTATTAATATTAAATATTAATAGTTAAATATTGTAGAACCTTGGAAACTTTTTCTTTTCTTAGCTTACAAATATTTGTAATTTTATTTAGCTTAAAACTGAGATTTTTTTTTAAAGGTTTCAAAGAATTGTGTATTAATTTTCGAAATATACGTGCAAAAAGTAATCCACATATACCAATTTTCAAATTTAGATTTGTAAATTAACAGTTGCCTGGAACGTTAGGTGGATAATACTGCCAGCGGTTATCGTGGCATGTGGGTAAAATATAAGATCTGTAACAAAGCTTTCCAATTCGTATCAACCCTGAGCGGTGAGCGGTAATTTGGAATACTTACCTACATTGTACAGTAAAAAGTCTTATATATAAAGACTTTTTACTGTTTAATAGTTAAATAAATGGTGATAAAATGTAAAACAACTGTATAGAATGAATTATAGTTCGGCAAAATATTTTAATTGAATGTATCTGCTGGAGAACTATTTAAATTTAGTGTTTTTAATTTTTTATTGTTATATTTTTTATTGTTAATGTACTGAACTGAATGGTCGCCGCGCGCGTGTCACGTCACCCGTTTTTAGCCCTATTTTCACCTGTAAATTAATATTGCAAATATTGATAGTAGTTCCAGGAAGGACTTTTTATAGGAGTTTTCCTGCTTTTTAAGGGACTTTTTTAGATATCCGATATCCGAATAGTTTTTGAGATATTTGCGAAAACGTAACCCCACCCCCTACCTTTTTTTACTAAATTGTTTAACTTCTGTGATTTTTACCGGCCTCACTTCAAATTTTTCAAAAAGTTTCTAGATGTCATTCCGAATCGATTGAGCTCCAAATCATAATTTTCGGTAAACGCTAAGATAAATTCATCAAAATGGCACTTGTTGACTAGACTACAATCTTGATAAAAGTTTTTACTTCTTTAAAAAATACGAATAACCATGAAAAACTTACAGGGTTGTACGAATGTTGTACATTTATTACGTCATGAACACCGCTAGAGGGCCAGAAAAATTTGTGTCGCCTGCTTTTTAGACGAGTCTACCCATGTACTATATGAATCCAAAAGGGCGCATTGGTTGCCAGTTGTGAAATATTTTAGTGTAATTTTCAGTTCTCCCATCCCACTAATTGCAAAACCACAGCACAGGCTCATAAAAAAATTTTTAAGACAGAAAACTTATATTATTATCATCACTATTATCATCGCTAGTGCCTGAAACTAATTTTTTAATATCAGATCTTATGATGATTTTTAACTATTTATAGTTAACCAAAACAAATGCACCTATTTGCCTCTCACTCTACAGAATCCTATCCTGCATGCATTTTCGCAAGCGTTCTCAACGGCCAACAAAAGTTCTTCCCTGTTTTGCAGGAGAATGCAGGCCTGTTTTGCATTTCCTTGACCAATCGTCCCCAAACGCTTTCAATTGGATTGATATCTGGAAATCTGGATGGTCAAGGCAAAACTCAAATGTTGTTGTCCAAGAACCAGTCCCGCACTAATCTGCAGTTGTGAATTGGGTAATTGTCCTGTTAGAAAGTAAAATTTTCTGGATACCCCGATGGTAACATAATATTTTGCAGCAAATTTATATAATGCTTAAGGGCAACGGAGAATCGAATGGGGTGACCAGTATGTCGATCTCATTTTGATTAAGTGCTTGGAACTTCCAAATTTATTATATGGACTTATGCTATTATACTTCACGAAAAATAAGAGTTTTCACGTTTTCAGAAAGGAATATAATAGATAAGCGACTTATTTTCTTCTATGATTCAGCCACAATGGGATATTGTTTCTCCCTCTGCTCATCGCCGACTCTACGCCACTGGTACAGTCAGAAAAACGAAATTACCGAAACAGCGAAGTGGGTCATCCGAGTGAGTTTTATGGTTTTCCGGGCTGGGTGGCAGTTAAAAGGCACGGAAATTGAAAATTGAAATTCGACACGGTGCGGCGCGGCGGCCGCCGTCGAGGGCAAATTGCGAGGCGGTGTGATATGCTAAGTCTTCTAGTTGTCGGTGACAAATAGACCCAACAGAGCCGCCCTTAGCAGGTTGCTCATCGTGTAGAGGTGAATTGTTGCCCTGGATGGAAATACGGGCACCCGCTGGCCTATTGACGTTTCACCGGAATGGGGGCAGATCCACGAAAAGATCATCGGTGGGTTATGGTCCTCTAAGGCCCAAGGATGCGTATGTAGCACCCCCGCAGGGCTTGGCGTAGGCTGATAGACCGCTCATAATGTAATAGGAAACATACAACTTTACGCCCTTCTTACACTGAACTTTCTCAGCTTTCGCTACTAAGGAAAATATCGCTTAAAAGTATCTCAGCTGCTCAGACGGATTAGATTTTGAACTTATTAATTTGGAAACTATTTATTTTAATTTTATAAGTAGTTTTTAAGCGCCAGATATTTTAATTTATTTACTTATGAAAATTAAGTTATTAGTTAAATTATTACAGCGATTGAAATTAAAATAAAAAAGTCAAAATTTGATTTGATTGTCTTAGAATTAAAATGTGTTATTACTTTTTTTCGTAACCTAGAGTACGATGTCAATGATTTTTTTTTGCATTGTAGATTTGTTTCTTGGGATTGTCACTATACTTCTTGTGTTTGGTAGAACGTTAATTTTCGATTTATACCGGGCGTAATAAAAATATTATGGGTTTTCCGTAAATTTGTAACACGCTTTGGGGGGGTATACCAGTAACTCTGGCTTATGACATGATTGATTAAAGCTTGACAGTTTCAAATCCTTTTCTGGTAATGAAAAGTCAGAATAGTAAGGGTGTCAGAGAAAAAAAACATCGTGAATTTGGACTTTGGACGGAACCTGCTGAAATAGGACTTACATGAAAGATCTTGACGCATATAGTAAGTCATTAAAAAAGTTACAATGAGCGAGATACGCGTCATGGTTTTTTATTGCAGAATAGTTTTGAAAACGTCACTTTTCTCTCAATATATAATGAAAAATTAATGATTTTAGAAAAAAAGTTTTGACCAAAAGTTGTTGTCTTGTTGATTTGAACAAAAGCGGATGATTTAACGTAAGGATTAAGTATTTAAAAAAATCGCAAACATTTTTTTTCTGCGATATTTAGTGCCAAAGAAAAAATGCGAAAAAATGGAAATACGATAAAATATAGGAAAAATGTTTGTGAATTCATTGAAATTTATTATCCTATCTTTTCTGCAGACAGTTTTTTGTCCATTATGATAGTGTATTAACACCAATTTGCAATTCTTGTACCAATTATTATTATTATACCTCTTTATTCTATCGTTGTTAATAATTCCCTTTTCGGATATAATTTTCCGGTATAATCTCGCAGGGCACATATCAGGATTTTAGGTGGCTAATTTTGCGTTTTGAGTTTTCCATATGGTTTTAATAACGTTCACCTTAGAGGATTACCATAAATTTTCCGGATATTGAATGCCCAGTCTTTCAGAATGAATGCTAGTCTTTCGTTGCTATTTTTATAATTGTTTCCATATATAAGATTTTTTGGTGTTTCTGGTTATATTTTCCTCAATATTTTGGTTGATAACTTCATCTAAAGTGGCACCGAAGCTTTGACGAATTAATTTTTCCAATTCAAAGGATTTATTTGGTGATTAAATAATATTTGGAATGTCGTCCAAGGACAATACAATCCCCGGGACCAGCCAGACATCCACGCGCAAGTAACGATGTGACAATTGAAGGGCTGGGTACCGGAGTGGCTCCGGGACGATAACGAAAATAAAAAGGGTAGTATTTGGCAGCTCCTTGCGCCAAGGGGCGTATTATCTGCCATTGGTTCTGATCATAGTCCAATGAATGGACTTCGACAAAGTGAAAAATAAGAAGTTGAATAATCATAAGTTGTTGTCGTGTCTCTCTTCGAGACTCTTTGGTTTTCTTGGGGGTAAAAATGCCAAATGAGAAACCTGCGTAAATGGAGAATTTGGAAACAAAAATAACTAAAAACAAATAAACAAACAGAGAGGATAAATTTTTTTAAGTTAAAGTAATTTAAAAGCTTTTAATAGTTTTAAAATTATAGTTAAAAAGTGGGGAAAAATGCCTAAAGTCAAAAGTGAAAAAAAATGCCTAAAGTAAGATGAAATCTTTTGTGTTATACATATTCTTAGGCCCAGAACTTTGTTAGAACAGGTCCGATTCGAAACAAGGTGGTATCGTTGGAAACCACAATTGAAGGTTTCAAACAGTGCATTGGAGTTTTAGTTGGTTCTATAGGAGTGGATGCACATTCTCTCAAAACTGGAGCCTGTTGCTGAGTCAATTGTTTGCACTCAAGTGTATTTCGCTACAATCTAAGATTCTTATTGGCTTCCAATTTAATCTTGACAGAACACGTTTTAAAATAAATTCTTTCGAATTTTAACTCAGTTTCTTTCGTTATTTTAATATCACGTAGTATTTTCTAGCAATCGGTATCTTTCCAATCTGTAGACTCTTGTCACGGCTCTCGAGAACTAGGAACAATTGCCAGTCAAACGTAATTATTTCAATACTTCAATTTCAAATATAAATCTGTTACAAGCCATTGCCTGCTCCAGTTATTCGGGAGTCGCGTAATGAAAAATGTCTATATAAATCAGTGCGAGGCCCCAACTCTCGATCGCATTAGACGTTTAGGCAGTAGTTGGTTTATTTTTAATTTCAGCAGGAGCCGTTTCTGGCTGCAAACTTCTCGATAAGGACATAACTGCTACAGACGCTCTACCTTAGTGAAAATTATATCGAAAATCTTTTAATACTTTCTGGACCATTTAGTAAATTACTACATTCAGTTTATTAGAAGCGATCAGTAGCTATAATAGCCAACATTAGAAGCTCACATATTCTTTCCAAATAAAAAAATGCCATTTCTCTTTCATTATTGCGTAAAATAAAAATTCGTAATTTTTACCATATCCTTAATTTTTTGGATATTATCGAATTTTCGTAGGCAATAATAGTATATTAAACTAGTTTAGAAAAACAAAGTAGGTATATGAAATACTTTGTAATTGGAGGATGACAAAAAACCCACTAAGAACTAATGAAAGCGTCATGCTAGCGTATTTTTTTGAGAAGGTAAGGTATTTTTTTATTGGTACAATATTTTAGACAAAAGTTTTTCAAGTATCCAGTTTATGGTCTTCGCATTCCATGTATTCCACGATACAAATAAAAGAAAATGTGGATATATCGCAATACAAAAAGCTACTTGCTTTCTTAAAACGTCAGCATGACACATACGAAGCAAAGAAGTTAATTTTAATTATACAGGGTTTTGCATACAGCTTATTTAAATTTGCAGGCTTGTTGTGACACATGAGGCATGCAAACTTAATTGAAAATATGAAAAACATCAAAATCGTACTTTGTTTCTAAACAGTATTGTCTTAAAAATTTCCTAATGCCAATAAAACCCTCGTATATTCTAAAATAATTCTGTATAATTTCTGTAGGGGTTTAGTTTACACCTCGTATATTACTTTTTGAGGACGATAGAAACATGATATTAAGACAATTTATTACCAATGAAATTTCCAAAAACGTCTTGAAAACCGTGTTTTGATATTCCGTATTTTTCAGAAGATATATATGCATCCAAAATTACATTAAAATTTTGAATTATTCCAACCATTGGTCAGCAGTATACATGGCGACTGACCTATATAAATAGGTAGGTTTCTAAGAACTGCCTTCCTTATTGAAATGTCACCGCACGCCACTGGTGACATCAGTTTAGCTTCCAAAAGGATTTTACAAAAATTTTAAAATGAGTTTAATATTTATAAAAGCAAAAGGTTTATATTTATTTGTATATACGCGGATTTGAAACGACGGGTTATGAAGAGGCCACACTAAAAAACCTCGTCCCCTTTTCCGGTCTTCCGGCGGCAAAAACCGATGGCAAACATCCAGTGTCAAGAACGTCTTCTTCAACTTCGGCCTCTCCCGGTCCCCTTTAAACGTCAACCACTCTGTCGACTCTTTTAAACTATCCGCCCTCAATGGGATAAATCTAGGCCATCGATCCGGCTTATAAAAATGTTATTAGTGTAATGGATAGCTTTAGCTATTGTGTGTGCTTTAGCTGATAGACATGGACATCTGTTATTATGTGTTTAAGCCATCAACATCGTGTTGGCCGATCACAAAGCGCACAATAGGGCACAATTACCATGGGCGTATTCAGCGTACACTCGCGCTCGCACTTTCGAAATCTACGCGGAAATTGTACCTGCGTGTACAAAATGTTTTTCCTAAGGGTTTCTATATTTAGTCGAAACAGAGAGTTTTATATACACTGCTGGCTAAGAGGTTGGAGTAATTAAAAATTTTAATGTAATTTTGGATGCATATATCTTCTGAATAATACGGAATATCAAAATACGGTTTCGGGACTTTTTTGTAAATTTTATTGGCCATAAATGGCTTAAATATCATTTGTCTACCGTGCTCAAAAAAAGGGGTTTAATTTACACCCCGTATATTCATACGGGGTGTAAATTATAAATATATCTGTAAATAATTATGTTGTATAATAGATGAACTATATTTGAGTTGTAATTATGTTATAAATCACTTAGCATAGAGATTTCTCGTTAAAATATTGTGCAAGACAATTTGGTAGGTATCAAATGAGATATTATCATAGATGATCACGAATGCAAAATTATATATGTATGTATTAAGATATATCAGATATAGATGGGAAAATGATAGTATAGACTAAATATGAAGGAGAAATGTAAACAGTAGGATAGTGTATAGTAGACATAGTGAAGGTGTAACGATGCTAAACCCAAATAAGATCGATAACTGAAGTGAGAAAGTGTACATGACTTTATTAAAAAATTGAATTAAGAAGCATGAAAACAAGAAGGGGAAACCAAGGAAGAATAATAATAAATTGCAAGAAAAATAAAAATTGGAGAAAAATTACGAAACGGATAGCAGATAGACATTGGGAACGGGTTTTACGAGAATAATTAAGAGGAAAGAAAATGCGAGGAGAGAAAAGAAGGAACGTAGATTGGACATATAAATTTGCAAGCAGTTTGCAGAGAGAAAAAGTAGAGAAGAATATTAAATTAGTTTTGGGTTGGCATAAGGCCATATGGATGAGGCATGCTGAAGTTTGATAAAGGTTAGACGGACAATCGGTCGATGTGTGAAAGTGATAGCGTATAGAATCGTCATTGAACAAAGTTATGGTACCTTATCACATTATGCGTATATAAGTCATGACTATAAAACAATTTTAAATAGAAGATATAATATTTTATTTGTAACCACTGGGGTTTTTACCAGATTGACCGATGTTGAAATGAAAGGGAGCGTCGGGGTTTGCAAAAATATGTATACATACATAAATATATACACACATGATCTCATAGTCCTGGGTTCGTCGCGTATGCTTTAAAGTTAGAAGGGGAAATCTTAATATGGAAACATGGAGATTTAGCTTACCTCATATGCTCTCATGATGTCGGTGTTAATCCTGTATGGCTCACATCATCACTAAGATTCACGAACTAACTTTGTCGGATAATATTGAATTTCGTTGGTCAAGAGATTAATTCAAATAACTTCAAACCAAGATATATATTTAATATTTAACAGAATAAATTACGCTGACAATAAAACATTTACACTAAACAAACTATAAATTTGGACACAACCAGATGCGTCGCGCAAATAATGAATCTATTCATATGAAAACAAAGCTAATCGCTAGGGTTAAGTAGACCTGATTCTAATAGAACAATTTTAAGTGCCTTTCCGCTTATTAAACTATTTGACTTTAAACCCGAATTTACTATCTGAAAACCTGCCGGAAACTGCATAATTTTGGCTAAGATTGTTGCTCCAGTCCTCGCTGGGCGGGACCAAATTCGATCTTTCATCCCCTTTAAGTAATACCACTTACCGGGGGTGAAATCTCAACCAATCCTACGGGACCTACTTTACCCCTTACATTATCTCAGGAAACTATTCCCGTACTCTAACGACATCTGGTTGCAAAATAGAAACTAAACATTTTACATGACATTTCTGAGATTACTCTTTCTGCATCAATTAGTTAGCTGTTTGGCCATTTTTCCCATACCCGGAAACCATAAATTAAGTGACGCTTCTAACGGACAACTATTATTTATGGTCGAATCTTTTCGTGACGCTTTTATGGATAGACCCTGTTAATTTTACAATTGATTTGAGATATTTTACTTTTTGGTAGTTACACATCTGTTTACGATTACGAAGTTATGCATTTACGAAGCTATGAAATTTTGCTAAGACCGTACTTAAAGAAAACACACTATACAAGATGAATTACTCATTTAATGTGGACCTTCTTAGAATTCTCTGAATAATAAACAAAGGACTTCTTGGGTCGCTATTCCCTTTCCGAACAGAATTATGACCTGCACTTTACCATTTTGTTACATCCGTATACATTTTCCACAAACGGGTTTATTTAGTTTTTAGCATGATAAACGCCGTTAACCCATTTATAAAGTAAATCCCACTTGCACACATGTGCACGAGGGCGCATATATATCGAAAATCAGTAACGCCATACGTTATTTAATTATTATAAATCGAAATAATCTATCATCAATGTGACAGGGTGGAGTTAAATTGTAATTTAACCTATAACAAGTTGTGATATATTGGGTATTATTGCTAAGTTCGGCGTAATTTATAGCCGTGATTAGTCACGATACGACGAATTTAAGTTAGTTTTAACATGCATAGTAAAATAAGTGCAACGAAAAACTTTTAACACGAGAGCAAACCAATGAATAATGAAGGCGCTACTTCGCTAAAAACGCGCGTATGGCATGCGCTGAATATTTTTGATAGCGGACAATTGGAAAGAAGTGAAAGAAAATTTAGAAGGAACCAAGAAAATACACGATGGCTGCTACTGTCGTCTCGTACATATCAGAAGCATCAGTCGGAATAGTAGACACAAATGGTCATCTAGATTCAGCGAAGGTACTTGTACTGCATTTTAAAGAAAATTCCATTAGTCCATTAAAATGTTACATTCACTTTGCATTTTGGGTAGGACAAGATTTTATTTACTTAATATGTAGGGGGACACTGTGAGTATAAACGCTTCCCAATTTATCCGCCATCTTGAAAAAAAATTTTCTGCAATATTTTGAGAGCCGTCTCACAAAGTCTCACAAAGAAAATTCCAGGATCTTTTGTAGATATTTGAATTCTTTACAATCTTGGTTGATATACTTTTTACGGTTAAATTTGAAAATGAAATGGTTATCATTAAAAATAGACTAAAAAGAAAAATGCCATTTAAAGAATATAATTTAAAGAATATAAGTTCACTTTTCGCGAATTGAATTGGTTCAGTGAATTGAATCGGTATATACCAATTCAGTGAGTTAAATTGTAGGTTTTAAGTCCTGCGATACTATGAAAAGGTCACTAGGCGCGCCCTCTATCATTCGTGATTAGGACTCAGACTTCATATAAGTACGTAAACTAATTAGTCATGGCTTTCAGGACCTGTTCTTTCTTTCGTGACTTCAGGACATCACTTATTTTTCACTTCAAGTCTTCACTTCACATTTTTTTACTTTGAACCCTCGTTGGATAGTATACATTGCTGATGGACTGTATCTTACCTGCAGACCATCGATACCTTTCGTTTTATTTAGACCATTGAAGCTGGAATCCTATCGGATACTTATCTTTAGGATTTGGATGTTGTTGATACCAGAGAGTTAGAGAGAACCACCTTGCCAGGACACTTACTTTCAATTCAGATAAACATAGTTTTAGTATGTTAAAAGCCATACTTTTTTCTAATGGAATTTCTCTTGCGTAGGTGTTAGCCTCCACCTTAAATTACCTTAATACTTCCACTACGTCGATAGTAATGTTTACATAGACATAGCCCTATTTTTTGAGCATTGTTTTGTGTGAATCACACGTTCACGTTTGAATCTCCACGAGGGTAGATACATTGTTATAATAAAGATATGCAACTTTTAAAACTGCTTTTGAAAATAGAATTTTTTTAAATAAATAGATATTAGGTACTGTGTGTGTTTTTTAAGCAAAATTACAGAAGATTCTGAGGGTAATTTAGATACCCAATATAGTTGGGAACCATCTGACGTGGTTGCGTAACTGTCAGTGGCGTCCACCGGTTATTAGTAGCTTCGATTTACTAACCTACTAATTAATTTCTACCTACTACTTAATTTCTTTTTTTTTATTAAGCTGAGCTAGCTTAGGCTTGTTACCCACGTTAACCCCTGTTGGATTATACTCAGATGGTAACAATTTTATTGAAAAAACCACATTTATTTTATTTGGAGAGGTGTCAGGACGCTGCAAACGGATCAAACCAAGAGGTAACCTGTAATTATACATAACATTTATGCATTTATTAAATACGTAAGTAGATACAAATATATAATTATCAAAATACACATTTAAGAAATATATAACGGTTTTTTTAGAGGTACATAACTTTAAAAGGAAATAAAACATAAAATTCGTGGTAATAGCCATCGTATTGGTTCTATTGAAATGATAATTTTAGGCCATTATTGTTTAAATATAACATCGTGCAAGCATCATTTTCAAAGAAGTTATTAATTATATTATTAATTGAAAAAAATATCAGGAGGATACTTGTTTTTCTCTTAAGGTTGTGAACGAATGTTCTCCAAAATAATTGCAGCTGCTTCTCGATTTTAGTTAGTAGTTTTTCTTCACGTATTTTTCACGTTTTGAAATAACTTCATAAATGAAGCCCTTAAAACATGCAATAGTATCGCGACCAAATAAAAGAAAACAAATTTCATATCCATATTTTGCTTGTAATCGTTCTTTTATTATATACGTGTTTCAGATACCTACGTAGATACTTAATTTTCTTTATTGCAGTAAATTATTTAATTCAAATTTAAATTAGATAAATGTTTTTTGTAAAACGGATATACGAAATTGAGATTCTTCACAATCATGTTTTTCCTCGTCGCTAGGTATAGGATAAAAATATGGATTTCTCACTACGTCGACGTTATAATTATGTTTTCGCTTTATTTTGAGAGCTTCTTCAGGTCTACAAAAGAACATATTAATATAATGTGTATATAAATAAACCGTTTAAACAACATTTTAATATCGTCTATAAAAATAATATATGATGTGTATAAACAATTTGAAAATATTTTTTTAAAAACTTTAACCACATTAAGCTGTTATCACAGTAATTTTTTTTAATTAAATTATATATTAAAATTATTAAATAACACGTGATCCACTTACTTAGTGAGACATTCCCTTACTAAGGTGCTTATTGTTAATAAATAAAACATATTTTACTATAATACATAATAAACTAAAAAATGTTTTAAATCAGGTTATTGTGCTCTCTGCTAGACAACTCGCCAATATTCTTGGCTAAAGATGTGACCTCGATATGAGGGGGCCGAGCGGTACCATCGCTCTTTACCCCTATGCTAGACCACTACAAACTAGGCAATGAGGGTATTTAATAACAAACACATCAACATTCATTGTTATGTGTTTTTTTTAATGATTATAAATAATACTTAAATTATCAGTGTCCGTCTTTTGTTAACTTTTAAGGGTTGTCTTTTATTGTAGGTAGTTTCATTATATAATATACTTACATCATCAAAGTTCAAATTATGGTTTATTTCTGTGAAATGATGTGCAGCCAGCTCTGTTTGTTCTTTTTTATTTTTATATTTTTCATTACATGAATATTTATGTTCATTTAGATAATGCAATTGTATACAAAAAAGTCATATTTTTTGTAACTTAGGTTCTCAAGATATCGCGGAAAAACAATTTACACCACCTTTTTCAAGATGGCGGCCAAATGGGAAGGCTTTTCAACCCCGAAAACCGAGTTTCCAAATGCTTTTAGCTCTTGAGCTGATCTAGCTGACAGAGAACCTCAAATAGGTATAAGCTCAACATTTAATATTTAATAGGTATTAGCTTAGAAATTATATCTCAAAGCAACCCAAGGAAAAAACGTATCCAACATAATTAATAATTATTAAAAGGGAATGTAATACTTTTGTTTGTGTTCGCAAGTGTAAATAAAGGCCTTCCTCACGAACCCTTGACTGTATTTTAATTATTACAGGTGCCTAGGTATAACAATATTTGTTTTAGAAATGGAGTTCTGATTTATTTTCTGGAAGAATTCAGAAAATTGTATTAAAATAATACGCTTTAAAATCATGCGAGATATTGTCAAGGTCGGTACAAAACTGAATCTAATTACATATTACAACGTGTGTAACCGGTATCGAGTGTATTGAGGTTTTACGTAGTCTACTTTCTAATTTTTTAGATCGCGAGATCCAGCAGATATGTGATTTTATGCGTGTTATGCATGGCTCGTTGGTCTAGGGGTATGATTTCCGCTTAGGGTGCGGGAGGTCCCGGGTTCAAATCCCGGACGAGCCCAGCTTTTTTTCTCTTTTTTTTACTGCTATATCTGTCTTATCTGTATGAATACACAATATTGTAAGATAGATTATGAACTAGGAAATATAGGCTAGATTTGATTGAGCAAATTCAGAACAAAATTATAATTTGTTCGTTTACAGTTAATAAAAATCGACACAAATGTATTTGTGAAAATAACTAATGCAAAAAACGAAACTGGCCAATGAACTATGAGCATAGTCAGTAAATGCTCAAAATGGGGGTATAGAGGGAAATGGGAGAAACTCAATTTTTGACTTTGAGACTGTATTTGTAAACACATTAAAAATAATCACACCTATGAGAGCTTCCATTTCCCTGTAGACTACAATATTTCGATGACTGGACCGTATGGAATGAAAACTAAACGAACTAACGCATCGAGGTGCGGTTTTCAATAATAATAATTTCTGTACTGAAAATAGGAATGTCCTAATATACAAAAATACTACGATACAAATAATTTGAAATATGCATTCAAAACTTTTTAACATTAATATGATGACTGAAACAATGAACTGAAACAATGATGATGAAAATAACTGAAACAATGTATGATTACATATAAACCATATTTCCAAGTTCATATATTGCAGTTTGTGTACCTACATATTATATACCTAACATTTTCGTTTTTTATGTGGTTCCTTAATTTATGCTTGAACAATCTTTAACCTCGTCTGCAAGATCATTGAATTGGTTAAGGGCCTTAAAGTATAATTAATTAATTATTTTTTTATAGTTTGCTCTGGCTATATAAAAGTTGTTTTGTTTCGTGTGTTATGATTGTGAACTTTATTCGAATACAGCAGGGAATTGATCATTTTATATACAATTGTGGATATCTAAAATAATTTATTTGTTCCAGATATCCACTCCAGAGTAATAACATCATCATTATATGACTATAAAATGCGTATATATTCCATTTTATTGTTATACCCATACCCGTTCTGATATTTTGACAATGAATTATTTTGTTGAAAGTTATATATGCAATGATGCACAGTAATCAAAATGAAGTTGTATTATTGTGTTAGAGATAGGCATTAATTCTCGTTCAAATAGATAAATATGCAGATACTAGGGAAAAAATTATATATTTTCAATATATTCGAAATTATAATTTAATGGTATTTTACTGTATTAAATATGAAACCTAATTATTTAATTTCACTTATTTAAGTTTATGGCAACCATGTTAATTTTTTGCGTGCTGGAATTTAGATATTTATTTTAATTTATGGCTAGTTGTTAAAATCATGATCATCATAAAATCTTATTTTAGTCACGTTTAATCCTAAATCCTTATTTTGATGAAACCGTAGGTATAAATTTCTAGGAATGATTATCCAAATCATTCTTGATATATGCTAGGCAGTATCCTAGAAATTTATACCAATATCACTTAATTTGCATTATTATGTCTACACAATCAGATGAAAACACATGTAATACAATCTTAAATAATTTAATATAATTTTCTTTGTTATTTAAAACGTCCATGTTGATTTTAGCATTACTTAAAATGTCTTGGTTTTTAACTTTTAACACGGGCTGCACAGGAGGTTTTAACTTACTTTTTATATTTAAACGGTACACTTATTACCAATTAAGTTGTCTTTGGGGATATTTACACAGGGGAGCACGCGTAATGCGTGGAGACCATGTTGGCCTACATTATGCGACTGGTCGTGCATTGTTATACGTTGTTACGGAAATCCCTTTCTTCGCAACAATGGTATTTCCTTAGTTACCTGTGTTTCCTACATTTTGTGGTGATTTGTCAACCAATCAGATTCCTCCATCATATACACTTTTTATATTTTTACCACGAAATATTAATTTTTACACATCACATATGAAGTTTTTCTAAATTAGAGCTTTTATTTTTAGCCCGCTCTAGGCATGTTATAATAGTTTGTTGTGGTCACGTACGTTAGACCTGTGCACTCTTCTTCGAGGCTAGAGCTCTCATATCCCTTCCTATGCAGGTGCTTTAATATATATCTTTTGAATTATACTTAGTTTGATATTTTTTATAGTGTATCAGTTGTAATTATGATATGTCGAACGGATTAATTAGTGCCAATAATTGACTTTTGCTGCTGAATTTTAATTGAATTATAATTAATAGACTGCTTCACCAATGAGAGCGTAGCTAGTCATAACACGCGGTGATATGCTCTCTTTTTGTTATGTTTGCTCTTTGTTATGCTTGCTCTTTGTCAGCATGCAATTTTTTTCTCGCATTTTAAATATTCTTGTCTCATCTATATTTCCTAATAAGTATATTTTAATCGATTTATTATAACCTGATATGTAGTGTAAATATATTAATCATGTTATTGATTGGAACTATTAAATTATCAAAGTATAGATTATCAACTTATCATTTATATTAGCAGTATTAGCTATATTATAAAGATAAATTTATATTAATCTTAATGTTCGTCGAAAGGTATTAAAACAAGCTTTCCACATCTAACAGATTTAGTTGTGACTTAATATAGTTATGCAACCTACGCAGTATTGTCAGGACACTGGAAATTGCCCCTTAATGCATGCGTTTATGAAGGCTACATTTGGTTAAACAAAGAGTAGAATTTTATTTTACTTTCAGTTGCCATTTACCATGCACATATATGTTATATTATGTATAATATATAACACTTTGGAAAAACTGTTTTTGATTTAATATGTTAATATTAAAAACATATTTAATAAGGTTACTTACTTTCAGAGAGATACACCTGTATGTATTAAACAATGTCGAACCATGCCGCGAAAATAAATGTAATAAACACCTTTTTAATTTGACGTATATACGAGAGACGTCTGAGGACGACCCCGCGACAGAGAGTGATGAGACTTTAAATTAATAACTCCGTCAAGTTCGCCCTGGAAGTCCGCCTTTCACAAAACATATTAAACTAATTTTTAACGGTTTACATATGACAGCAGCCTCCGGGGGTAATTTGGCTTGTGTATATGTGTGTGAGATGCTTCTCGTGATAAAATCCACAAATTGGGTTTCATCAAAAATGTAACGTGCGCGCCGAGTGAAACAAGATAGCAAACAAATTTAAAAGTTTTCGCATATTTTTCAAGTCAAATAATGGTAGCGCCTCCTACGCGACCGACTAAATTGTCTGAGTCGGGGCAAATCCCAACGGTGACTTTGATGCCTCTTTGTACAGGGCGGTCCATATGCAACACAGACAGATGCATATGACGTATGCATGTATGACGTTTTTGAGTAATACAACATGTAAATATCAAAAGAGATATAGGTATTACAATTTACAAAATGTGCAAAATATGCATCATGAGGTAGTTATTCTTATACACACGTGGTATAGCTGACCTACATAATGCCTAGCACTCTAAGCAACAATAATTTCTAAATCAAAGTGAATTCGCATCGAATCATTTAAAATAGAGTGTACCTACCAAATCAACAAATGTCAGTCTGTATCCAGCAACGAGGGAAGTATAATAGCTTCCAGATCTTGACGATGTTTTCCACGTATCCACAGTAAGGTACCACCATTCACCAGGTTTTAAACTGTAAAAATAAACAGTTTTGTCACAGTTAAAGCTGAATAACAAGTTGTCGGCCATTTGTAATTTCATCATATTTAATCTGCTGCGTTTGCGCAGTACAGTGTCCTTGTAGGTATCACAGATTTGCTTCGCCTACAGTACACAAACTTTTATAAATAATTATATGCTTGTTCATATACTGGCAGTAGTCAAACTTCTCTTTAAACAAAGTCAATAAAGGAGACAATTTCATTTATAAGGCGCCAACAAATGGATATTTCGTTAAAGAATATCTTATGAACTTTATCCAATTTTTATTATAAAATTTAATAATATATAAATATATATATATATATATATATATATATATATATATATATATATATATATATATATATATATATATATATATATATATATATATATATATATATATATATATATATATATATATATATATATATATATATATATATATATATATATATATATATATATATATATATATATATATATATACTTTCTAATCTAACAATATTGGTATATATAATACTGTCAGTGTTCATGTCGTTATAGTAATAAATAATACTTACTTCTTTTCATATGCAAAATATGTGTTTTTATTGTGAATGCAAATACTTTTATTTCGTCTATAATCATAAATTTACCCACTTAACTGTCTTTACCGGAGAACCTATTTCGACCCGACAAGAGCAGTAGCAGATCATCCAGCCGGAAAATCAACCATAATGAGAACAATAAATGTAGTGTCTTGGTAATATTATCAGTGTATGTGCGTAATTATTTCACTCTATACTCAATTCAAGACGTTCTGTATCATATATCCTATGTTCTTATTCAAAAAAATGTCATATTTAGTAGTATAATATCTCAAACTTACAGCTATATGAATCATAATTTAACGTAATTAACAGCATTAAACCATTTCAATATATATATATATATATATATATATATATATATATATATATATATATATATATATATATATATATATATATATATATATATATATATATATATATATATATATATATATATATATATATATATATATTTGTCAGTTTACGATTTTACGGGAAAAGTATATTACGAAAAATTCTACTTATGTTTAAATCCTTAAAAATGTACTAGTTTCGTAAAATACTTTGTTGTTATTCATTTTAAATGTTTAATATATAAAGGTGTTTATTTGAATCAAAAAATGATAGTGAGGACGAGAGACTTTTATAGATTTTTATAAATAATCTTTTAAATCAAATTTTGCTACAGAATTGATTAACTTTAAAAAATATTACAGATAAAATTATAAATTATTTTATAAAAATAATAAAGCAACTGTTATTCAATATAACTCCCTCTAACATCCACACATTTTCAGCTCTTATTCCTTGCTCCAAAATATTTAAATTGTGTGAAAAGCCATCAACTTTTTGCCATCGCTTTTTGCTCAAAATACCCCATAAAATGAAGTCCATAGGTGATAGCTCAGGTGACCTAGTAGGCCATTCAATTGGAGCGTATCTTCTAACCCATCCCTCTCCAAAGTGCTAATTCAACCACCGGCACCGCCTCACTAGTCGTGTTGAATATACTGGGGTCTTGCTGCCAGTACATTTGTTTGTCTTTGTTGAGGATTAAGTGTATGTATCCAATGTAGTACAAAGTTTGCACCATAAACAGTTGCGCACATTATAACAACATAATAAGAAAAATATTTTAAAACTTCTAAAAGTTGCTGGATGCATCTATTAATGAAGATAAAACTAACTTAGTGGAGCAGACATTTAACAGAAGTCGCATTATATTATAAAGGATAAAAAAATATAAATACTGTATCTACTGTGCTGGTATCTTAAAAATATTAAAGGAAGTTCATTTCCTTCCCCACCCCATCCACCGAGAACAGCAGAATAAACTGCAACAAATAGGTGAATAAAAAAATCTGGTTACCGTTTTAAAATAATCTACCCGCTATACGTATAAACATGTTTTTATTTCTGGTACAGTCGCCAGCAAAAAAAATTGGACAAGTCTTATAATGTATTTTTACTAACATCTAGTTGTGTACATCTAACTTTAAATTTTTGTGACATTGTCAGTTAGTTGTCAAATATTATTCAAATAGAGACAGATTTACATTAGAAAAAAAATAGTTGTCCTATTTTTTTTGCTCACGACAGTCCATGAGCGCATTAAATTATCAGGTTTAATTTACGTATTCCCACACATGGTGACCTAGTTGCTTTGTATTTATTTAGCGATATTATGTGCCCATTCCGGATTCTGAGCAATTTCTTGTCCGCTTAATCATGACACGAAACACTTCAGCAACTTTATTTCATAGTAATAGTTTTTTTCTCGTTTTTGTTTTATACGTTCCTGCTTGGATTTATTTACATATATGCTCGCATATTCTCATCGATCGAATGTGCCAAGGTTTGTAAAATATATGATGGTAAAATACAAATATTTCGCGGCGCTTGATTACAGTATTTCTATTAAGTATGTGTAGTTGACTGACCGCGTATAGGAAAAACCGCAGTTGCCACATGCAATTCTCAAATTTCTCAATATTCAATTAAAATATCAAATTCCACAATACTATGTAACAATTTGTTGTAAATAGTATATTTCTTCATAACCATACGCTAGGTAATATTCTGTGTTTTTGAGAGGTCCACGATTTATTTTTGTGGTATTATGTTGTCTGAGACGTACATATTTAGTATCATTTGGTTGCCAGGCCCAAAAATGGTCAGTTTGGTATTTATACAGGGTGGTCATGTATTAAAACAAAAATATGGACTTGTCATTCTGGACTGGAATTTACAGTATATCTGTTAAATATTTATGTTATTGGTATTATACAGGGTGGTCCAACATATTTTTCAAAAAATTTCAAGGCCTATACCCATAAAAATAATGTAAAAAAAAATATCTTAAAAACCCGAAAACGGAACTAAACACTTGGCAATGTGGCGCAAATTTCATTCCCGCTATCAAAATTTTGACTACGACAGCGGCGTAGAAAAATCGATTTTTTGGGGGTAACCGATCCAATATTTTAAAAAAATTGCTCTTCAAAACCGTTGGACGTATCGATCCGACTTATAAAAACTTTTTTAAACGTCCATGCGTCCTCTACATAAAATGACAGTCGATGCTATATGTAAACGACCGCGCCGGATCCAATGACGAGCTCATATCCAATGCCGAAATGTTCGTTTTCGAGTTACTGTTGAAAAAGTTAAATTTATAAATTTCCAATTTACCGACCCGTATCTTTTAAATCGTTTCAGATATCGAGCCGACGTACATAACCTTTTCTGATCATCCATCTATCCTCAACATAAAAGTATAAGGGTTGAAGCATCCGTCTGTAAAATAAATGTAATATGATTTTTTGAAGGAAACAGTGTAAAAAATACCCATACCCTTAAAAATATGAATTTTCTAAAAAATATCTTACAAACCCGAAAACGGCACTACATACTTAAAATGAGGCTTAATTTTTTTCCGATATCAATATTTCATTAAACGAACAGAAATTTTATTTATTTTAATTGCAGTTAATGGCAAAATGATATAATTAGATTAGATTATGTTTGCCATGTAAAAGACCATGTAAAAGATTTTCAAGGGTGGTAACCTTAAAAATCTTATATAGTAAACCTTAAAATTGACTCTGCAAATGAGGACCTATAAAAAATATAGAAAGATAGCTAGCGTCTGTATTATCAGGTTAGTTAAGTTACCGTTGAATTGGATTGCTTTGAAGTTTGATTTCGAAATTTAATTTTTTTTTGTAACTTGCAATAATTGCTTATTAAAACCAAACAATATATTGTTGTCTTTTCATATCATTTTCACGAACGAAAGGCATGGTTCTTCACAACAATTGGTATTTTGCAAGAATTTGGTTATGAATTTATTATATGAAATTATTTACTTAAAGGAAACTGTTGGTGACAAGTTCATTCACCTAAAGTCATGAACTAAAAAACAAAATGTAGGAAAGTTACGGTTCTTCACAAAAGTTGGCATTTTGCAAGAATATGGTTATGAAATTATTCCACAGGATGTTTCAAAATTAGGGTTTTACGACAACCTTTTTATTAACCCTGTATGATGACTAAAATGCGAGCATTTAACAAAAGACTGGACATGCAAGTTGAAATTAGTCATTTATCTAGTTCACTAAAAAAATTATGAAAATTGAACTTAAAATAAAAAAATTATGAGACCTTAAATTTTACCAAATATTAACTTGTTTAGATTTTTTGCATCTGAATGTAAAGTACATCCAATCTGAATTGAAACCGCATAAAAATTAATAGTCGGCAAAACAAAGCGGCCGCCCATGCATACTGTCGGCATCTCCTTCAAAGACACAGGCGGCTGCTTTTGTTTTACAAAGAACTTGCCGACTTTTACGTTTGATACTTGTAAGCTTTAATACTTTACATTTTATAAATGATGTATTTTCATTTAGGCCATATTTTTGTACATACTATTATACTATTTCTACTATTTTAGTACTATTATACTACTATTTTTTATGTACTTTATATATATACTATTTGAAACACCATTACTTAAACTGATACGGGACGCGAAACAGCAAATTCTCAATATACCAAACACAAATGTATAAGTATATTTATATCAAACAAACTATGCGTTGATTAAATTGACATGTAAGGTTAAAATAGTGAAAGGAAATGTTGACGCAGCCTAAAAACTACAAAAAAGGGCTCCTGTCGGATAATAGGCATTATACACAAATTAATGATTATTTCTGGGAAATACCGGAATAGCTATCTTGAATGTCAATATCTGAATTTATATAGAGTATATATTCACTGTATTGGGGAATTTAATATAATTATTATATACTTATCCCAATCGAAAAACTAACTCGGCTAGTACACACTGTTTTTTCGTGTACTTCCAAATGGCGCAATTTAAAATGGCGAGCCATTTTAAATTACCCAAATCTAAACAATCGTATGACTCCAGATTCCACCGTAAAAGAAAGCAAGTGAGCACGCCACCATATATCGGATTTTCCCATGATAGATCCGGTTTTATATAGCTGATAAGTGTAGTAGTTGCAACAAGCTTGTGCAAAAGTCTGAGGGAATGGAAAGTCTTTGAAGGAAACGGATGCCTTTCCCGATAAACTCGGCAATTCTTATACACACGGAATCAAATATTCAGCCGCTGAAATTGAATTATGTATGTATGTGCCGCGGAATGCCGACGGAAAACTAATACACTTCAATTTCAATAACAACTACCTCCTGCCACGTCTGGAAAAACGCATTTGCAATATTCAAAATCTCAGTTTAATGTATTAGAGAAAATAATGCATCATGTTACTAAGCTCATGCTTGGGCTTCTTCGGCTAGTTAAATATGGCAAAGATTTAAAGCTTCTCCAACTTCATAAGAGCTTCCATAAATTATGATATTTTAAATGATGATCAAGCATTATTCCGACATACTTTATCGACTGTGTGGACTGGCAATGTTGTTATAATGTCGATTTGTTTCCACGTGAGTTGTGAAAAGTGTGTGCCTTCCCCTTGATAGTCTAATAACAATTAAATTAGGATTTGTTTTTCGTTTAATTTCCTCTTACATTTTATGTGTTCCATTTTATGTAAATTTCATAATTTGTGACATGCCTGTAACATAGTATTATAACATCATTACTTATCTAATACTATCTGTATCTGCCGTTTTGGAGATTATCCGGAACAGACAGACAGACTGACAAACATTTTAAAAATTTGTTTTTTTGTTATATTATATTGTATTATTATTAGATATATTTGGATGTATATACATCCCTATTTGAATCGGATATTATACGCAATTTCATGGATTTATTTGTTTGCGCAGAACTCTAATTCTTTCTTTCTAAAATAAAAGTAGCCTAAGTTACTCCTTATAACGTCAGATATCTGCAAGTGGAAGTTCTGTCAAAATCAGCCCAACCGTTTCGGAGTTTCGGAGCCGGAACAAACAGACATACAGACAAATATTTTTAAAATTGTATTTTATTATAAGTACCGTATATAGTTTTATATGCATTTAGTAAAAAGCTGTTATTTTGACATTACAAAGTGACACTTCAATTTTATTTATTTGTGTAAATGTATATAGATAGAAGATGTATAGATACATATACATCCTAATTTGTGTATAATCAGAGTTCATAAATACTCTGATTAGCTGTCTATTCGTCTCTGATTGGCGGTCTATTCGTCTATATATATATATATATATATATATATATATATATATATATATATATATATATATATATATATATATATATATATATATATATATATATATATATATAGATGTAGATGTAGATGTATATATAGATGTATATGTAGAATGATTCTCATTGGCATTACTTATTTTACATAATTACTTATTTTACATAATTTCACGAAATCAAAAAACAAATAAAGGATTATTATATATAATGGGATTTTATTGAATTTTTTTCCCAAAAGGCATACGTAAATAAATAATACGTAATGGATTTTCAAGTAAGCTTTTGTCATTTCTTATACAAGGTGCATGGGAAAACATTTAATAAGCATGTGTCACTAAAAGTCTGTAAATTTAAATAAGCTGTGTTCAAAACCCTATATAACTAATATGAACTATTTGGCATACTTAATTAACACTAGGTTATCGATGTAATTTTGTGGCACGTTTTCCCATTCCTTCTCAATGACTTGAGTCAGATTCTCTAGAGTTTCAAGTGAATTGGGCCTTGAAACTACCAATAATTTTAAGTAAGACCAAACGTTTTCTATCAGTCTTAGATCGGGTAATTATGCAGGCCAATTCATCCTTTGCACGTGGTTTTCTTCCAAAATTTGGTTCCAAAAACAATATGGGTCCGATGAGGTCGGGTATTGTCGTCGAGTAACACAAATTTTTCTCCATAATCATTTCGTAAATTCTCGGTAATAATGAAATTTTTATTTTTTTGTAAGGCTTTAGTATACACGCCGTATATTCCTTTTTTGAGCGCGATAGGAACATGAAATTCAGGACATTTATTACCAATGAAATTTTCGAAAACGTCCTGAAAACCGTATTTTGATAATCCATATTATTCAGAGGATATATGAATCCAAAATTACTTTAAAATTTTGAATTATTCCAATCTATATTGGCTAGCAGTGTACATCACTTTCACCAAATATTTAAGTTCTTGCAAAAGAAAGATAATGTTAAAATCTGGGAAACTTTTTGAATGAAAAACTCCATTATTTATATATGGGGAAGTTACAAATATAGACATAAATTTAGAATTCTTATTAATTTCTATACCAGCGATAAATTTAGTGCATGACATGGGCGAGTACGTGACCCCTTTTCGACAGTGGCAAGTTCAATAGACCGAATTTTCTGGCGTATTGGAAATTGCATTAGTTTGCGGCTAGAATGTTGTGAGAGTTGTTAATTAATTAGACGCGATGGTGCTGAACAGTTGAAGCGGATTGACCAGGCAGGGTGTGCAAGTTGAGATGCGAATAACCGCACCATAACGTGATATATCAGACTAATTGTTCCAACATGAGACCCAACTTTCAAGTTTCCGCACTTCTACACAACATCTGCTTACAAGTAGGGGGGGAGTTTTTGCCCGGATTGTTTTGCTGAGGTTTTGGATATTATTATCTGGATGTATGTAAGCCGCGCACTGCTTGAATTCCATTGAGAAGTCCTGCAAATTGTTGAATAAATCACGCTTATCATTAATTTACGTCTGCTCGTATTATGTGGGCAAAAGGAAAACTTCGTATTCAGTAATCTAAAGTATATGAAGTGTATGGACGTGAAGTTAATCGAGGCTATGTAAAAGTTAATAGCCCAATAGTCATGGGGTAAATCTTGGCTTCAGAATTCAAAATAGCCGTCAGATTTGGACTATCAGGTCTAGTTTTTGAGATAAGCTATATGGCCACTTT
The DNA here is from genome assembly GCA_964058915.1 of Tetropium fuscum. Taxonomy (NCBI): domain Eukaryota; kingdom Metazoa; phylum Arthropoda; class Insecta; order Coleoptera; family Cerambycidae; genus Tetropium; species Tetropium fuscum. Next base: position 337,547 of record CAXKVY010001809.1, read on the forward strand.
TAGCCTTTGTATTCTATCGAATGTAGGATTGTGAGTAAGGTAGGTTGGGTGCCAGACTACCGATGCATGTTCTAATTTCGATCTTAAGAAGGGTATAATAATCGAAGAGTAAACACGTTAGAATAACGATTTGAGTGTCTGAACTATCTTTTTCGTCTTTGCCATTATATAAATGAAAACTATTTTAAGGAAAATGTACCAAACTTGGCCGACTTTACTCTAAGAAGACTTAAAACTTTTATTTTTTTCAGATTTAAGGACTTATGTCACGGAAATATAGAAATAAAAAATCTCTGAAATTTTAAAAAGGAAATGGAACAAATTTTTCTCCTTAATTTTAAGTAAAAAGTTGTCGAAATTTAATACGTTATCACTGCGAACCCATTCTTGAAAAATAGTCCCGATTTGCTAACTCATGCCGCCTTTCGTCTGGGTGTTTTCGCTTAACACCGTTTTTTGTAAGTTTTGGTTTCTCTCTAGAACTTCCAAGATAGAACCACCGTCCCTAGTCATTCTATCTATTTTTATAATACACAGAAAAATACCTAATACAACTGAATGTTTTGTAGGACGACTCTCTATGAATGGCTTTAATCCATATTTGTTTAATTTCATCATCTTTTGGAAAAGAAAACACGGACACATAAGTATTGGTACTAGCGTAATTTCTTGAGCACTTAGGTACGCAACCTTTAGAAGCCGTATTGGAAAAAAGTAAGATTTTACTTTTTAAAACACCTGGGTATTATTTTGTATTTTGTTTGCACTTTTTTCTAGAAAATAGCCAAAATGTTTATGGCATTTTATTGTAAATGACACCTACCTTAAGCAGTGAAGTATATATTTAACTAACACGTTTTTAAGTATATTTTAACTAACCCAAGAAACATACTTTTAAAATTTACACAGAAACACTTCCACTATATCAGCATTGGCCTTTTGACAGATAACAAGTCACGCTACACAACAAAAGCAAACAACCTTCCGATATCTATTTTACTGATATACCGACTTTACTAATTGTCACCAAGAACTAAACACATTTGACGAGTCTTACACATTCAATTACATATTATTTTAACAACTTTATTTTATGACAACTTTGAAATAGAGCTTTTTACTAAGGAAAAACGAACAACGTTTTACGAGTATAATCAACAAGCACGACACGACCTCAAAACCTCACGACAAAATCGACCTCAAAACCGCACGACAAAACCTCATTTAATGATTTATGTCAAATTGTGAACAACCTTGTTCCAAGGTTTTTTATAGGTATAGTCAGATCTGTATAGTATATTGCCCAAAGAATAATTGAATACAATAGAATTTCTCTTTCTTGTAAACGTTATAACATTACATTTGAAATATTTTTATAGTGTAACACAATATCATGAAATAATGAGTTTTATAAAGAATTAAAATAAATACATGGCAGGTTAATAATAACAATCCATCGCGAGCAGCATTGAAGCTAGTCTCCGAAATATGTAATCGGTTGGATAACATAAATATCTCATATCCTAACTTGGTAGCGTCGGCATTTAATTATTTTTTCCTTAATGACACCATAAATCAAATTGAATCTGTATCTCTTAGCAATCAGCTGTAAATTTACTGTTAAAACTTAATATTAAAAATTCCCAAATTTTATTTGTTCACTAAAATTTCTCTGACCTGAGACCATGACATAGAACAGACTGATATGATGTTACGTACGAATTGAAGAGCCCGGGATTAAATAGACCAAAAGTTCCCTGTTTGTTCAGTGGAATTCCGTGAGCAACTCGATCAAACACTTTTTAAAAGTCGATGTAAATAACATTTCAGTATTTATGAACTCAGAGTATTTATGAACTCTGATTATACACACTTATTAATACCTACTTATATTATTAAAGCAAAATAATTCCACATTAGGATGTATATGTATCTATACATCTATGTATACATCTTCTATCTATACATTTACACAAATAAATAAAATTGTGTAAACAACGGCTTTTAGGGTCTAATTGTTCTGCAATGAATAGAGATTTATGCACAATATTGGTCAATTATATATAAATGCAGAAGGGAAGAACATTTTATATGACAACATTTTGTTTTTGTTACATTTGAAGCACGTCAATAGTAAAAAGTCATAACTACTTATAGTCCAAGAAATGTGTACAAAAAAGCGGTTCTATTCGCAAAAGATCGTCAAAAGTATTTACTTCGAATTAATTGGCATAAGCTGTGCTATCTGGACATTTATGTGAGTTGATGTTGTTCCAGTATTTGTTTATATCTGAATTTAGTCCGTTTATATCTGAATTGAATTATAATTTGTTAATTTGTGATATGAATACAACATGTGTCTCGTTAAGGCATATGTGCGAACCTTATCACCACAAAAGCATCTATTTCTTGTGGTGGGTCCAGCAAAAGTCATATAATTTAACGTGTATAGGAGCGCCGACTGATTTACCTGCCTAGTTAAAGGATAGACCGAGCCGCGTATTTCGAACAGCGTCCTCGTTTGGTCTCCCTCATAGTGCCGAAATGTAAACGCATTAATCGACTAAAAGTGTGCCTGAAAATCGTACTTGAATCATCTACTCAAAGAGACGTATTATTGGAGACGCATTTCTTGCGAGATTAAAATAGTAGAATTCCTACATATAACTTAAAATAAAATGTGTGGTGAATATCACCAAAACATTACCACAACAAATTAACAACTGAAGATATGTTGGTTATTTAAATAGTACCTAATGTTTTTTGCGGGCGTTTGATTTAAATCAATATTTAGTGACATGTTATCTGATCGTTTCCTAATTTCTATATCAATATTAGTTGGTCGGCCAGATTGCATCCTGCCTCCTGTAATATTTCTATTTTTTCCTCGGCCAATAGCAGTCGGCTTTACTTTTATTTTGCGGCCTCGTTGTTGCGCTGTTTTATCGGAAATGAACGTCTTAATTTGTGCAACTGCTTGAAGATTTCCTCAAACTTTCCCTCTTTTTAAGAACTGTAGTTATGTGGTTAAAACTGTTCATTGATTTTATTTACGTTTTCTATATATATAGTCCATTTTTACTTTCGGATCGATATTTTTAGTAAAAATGAAGGATGAGGATTTCCAATAGGAATGTCGAGATTATAGCCTTCTCCGAGTTCTTCCCTGAGGCCCGAAGAGATTTCATTTGGACTGCTTACTGCTTTGCTCGGACATTTCACTTTAAAAATGACCTGTTCCTTTCAGTTTAAAAATATCAGTAACGAAATCGAGACATATTTACTTTGCTGCATTTGCTGCAAATCTCCCAAGAAATGCGTCTCCAATACGTCTCTTTGAGTTGATGATTCAAGTACGTTTTTCACGCACATTTTGAGTCGATTAATGCGTCCTGATTTCGGCACTGTGTGGGAGATCAAACGAGGACGCTTTTCGAAATACGCTACCGGGCCTTCACTGGAAGTGCACTGATTGTTTTGAGAGTGCAGATATATTCGATGAAGAAGAGTTACGAGAAGTTTTTTTTAAAAAAAGTGAATGCTTTCTTTGGGGACCTAAATGAACTTTTTCTATCTATTAAGTCTATTATCTATTAAGATTTTTTGAAAAAGTCAGAGGTCAAATTAAATGAACTGCAGTTAACGTCTCAGACGTATAAGCCTATAAGCAACCTCCTCTTCTGTTCTGAGCACTACCTCGGAAGCAGCCATAGTAACGAAACCAGGATAAACTAACCAAGTCTGATATATTACATAATGTTGCCCCAGTTAGCTAGATATAAATGAAAATTAAACATGTCAAGGATGGAGGTCTGTTAGTTTCGAAACCACTGAAAACACCTCCAGGTTTAAGAAAATTGCAGAGGAGAAGCTATCTGATAACTATGTTATGCATGAAGTTAAAGGTCTTCAACCCAGAATTAGGATTGTAGGGATGTCGGATAAACTTGATGCTGAGACTTTGTAATCTGGTAGTTAGACAAAATAATGAGTTGTTTTCCGGTAATTGTACATGTAGATTAGTTAAAATTTTGCCAACAAATAATAGCAAAGACCTATTTCAAGCCACTGTTCAGTTACAGGGATCTGATTATGTGTATGTACTTAATAATGGCTATTTACTTATTGGTTTAGATGTTTGTCGTGTGTATGAGGCTTTTGAGATACTCCGTTGCTTTAACTGTATTGGGTTTCACCATTCTAAGAACAATTGTAAAAATATGACTGTGTTGTCCTAAATGTACCCTAAATCATAGCATTCAAGACTGTAATTGTAATAAGTTAAAATGCATAATTGCTCTCATTTAGTTGAGAGATCTGGTAAATCTGATGTCGATGTTGAGAATGCCCTGTGGGATCATGGTAATTGTCAGGCTTACAAAAATGTACTTTCTACATATAGCAATCAAGTTATGCAGGCAATTTTATCTCCAGTCCTGGAATGTCTAGTAACAATAAACAAGCTGTTATTGCTGAAAATCTGTCAATTTATTACTAAAATGTTCGAGGTTTAAATACAAAAAATACGTTCTATACACATATGCATCGATGTCAAACTTTGATATATTGACGCTTACGGAAACTTGGCTTCAATCGAATGTTGAGAATACCGAAATTATCGATATAAATATTTTTTAAGTCTTCAGGTCAGACCGCAATTTAGAGACCGTTAATCAGACTAAAGAGGGGGGGAGTTTTAGTCGCTGTTAGCTCTAATGTCTCTGCTTTTCGACTAGATTTATCTCAAACTAATTTTGGGAACATTCCTACTATATATATATGTCGTGGGCGTCAAAATTGTAATAGATAACCACCTTATTTTTATATTTACCATATACATAACTCCCACAATATCTTGTTACGACTTTTGATTTAATATTATAAGCATTTTTATCTTTCACATATATCTTTCAGAGATACTTTATAATACTTTAATAATATATAATAATAATAGGCCCCCGGATGATAGTACACCTGAGTTTGCAACCTCGAGGGATTGTCGGGACGCTTTTCGGGAAATAACAGCGCCTTTGTGGTAAGTACCTACCATCGAAAAGAAGTACAAATGAAATATGTAGAGAACAAAATTATGAACATGTATTTTTCCACTCTACGGCATGTAATAGTTTCCACTCTACGGCGCGCCAAAGTTGGGGAATGATTTGCAATTTTCAACAAAATCAGAATTTTTTCGCGGATTAAGACCAAGATCGCTATCAAACAATTCCGTGATATTTTTTTCTGAAAGAGTAATGTTTTCTGAGTCTGCAGAAGTCCGATTTGATACATTTGGTCGAGTATAATAAAATATATGATTTTTTGAAGCACGCCCCTTGAGGTCACACCACAACGGCGCTATTCCCCGAAAATCGGCGTGTTGCAGTTTTCATCCCCCCACCCCTCTAGCGGTAACCCCCTTAGATCGCAAATTCAGGCGTGCTGAGGGGACCTATGTCTACCATCCCACCAAATTTCATTTCTTTCCGAGATTTTGCGAATATAAACTAGAAACCCCCATTGCATGGACTATTACTAGATGTAGACTATCGTAGACGATTATAATATAAAAAATAATATAATTTTTACTGATTTTGTTAGTCTATAATGTTCATGTTCTGTTGTCATGTTTTGTTGGTCGGTAATGTTCTATAATGTTCAATTTAAGTAAACTAGATGCTCTAGTATTATACTCATGATAATTGGAATAAATTTGAATACGTATCGATTTATCTTTATTCCTGTGTAGGTATTTCGAATAGATTAAAACAAATGTAAAACGAAGCCAATAACGTAATTCTCTACTTTTTAACCCTGCGTTGGGCGCAATTGATCTGTGAGATACATCGCGTTTCATTAATTTTTCCGGAGGGAGGGCAATTCATCGGGTCCTTCAAGCTAACTTCTTAAACCAATCTTCTGTAAGGGGTGGGGTGTTTTAGGGTGCCGAGCTGTCGCGGTATTTATCTATAACATATATTGTGCTCCCATTGAAGTGATTATTGTTTGTCATTATATTTAACTGTTTATTTTAAATTATAATTGTTTCTTTCAAAATTTCCTGTCATAAGTTATTTCTCATAATTATTTTGACGCCCGCTCATGCCATTTTTATTTAATTTTCCAATGATAGATGCTCCAAAATGTATACAAGATATTCAATATAAAGAATATATAAACATAAAACGTCCGTCCTATAAAATAAAATATCGTTATTTCACAGATACAATGTGCCCTAACATGTTACAATTAGCATTGCGCCCGACGGATGGTTAAATAAAGGTTAAGAAGCCTCAAAAGGATCAGCATTTTCTAAAATTCTAACTACCTTTTTTTATTATCTAAAAACTTTTATGGAGTGAGAGATGAGACCACATAATACAGTGTCCTAAATTCGGTGTGAGTGGAGTTAAGAATAGTACACAGATTTTAAAGTGTCAAAATTTAGAAGAAGTTTTAACTGCCTAATTAAAAAATATTACTTGACAATATTTAATTAATTAAATCTCTATTAGCTGATCAGTTTGGCAGTTCCCCCTTCAGATAAGTTGTTATTATTAGTAAATAAAGGTGTTTGAGCATTCGTCTCATTCAATTAGAGTTTATTAGTAGTGAACCAAATGTTGGCATTTTCTTGAGCAATATAAGATATATGAATCATTGCTGCAATTTTTTTAAAACAGAACTAAAGCAGTGTCATCAAAAAATAAAACATCTTATTGGTAACATAAAATCTCTAACATTAATTTAAATATTAAAAATGAACGGTCCTAGTACATAGCCCTGCGGTACACCACGAATTATAGTAGTCGTTGCGGATGAATTATTATGGTAACTGAAATATCATCTTCTATCCGAAAAATAGGACTACATAAGTATAAGCAACTGAGATAAATATAGATCTTATTTTTATTTTTTTTCCATGTTCGTATGATTGCCGTTATGGATACTGACGTCCTCGTTTTTTTTTCTCTGCCTGAATGTGCGGATAATAAACAAAGAGAACTTCGCAATTAAACCGCAGATGGAGTAAGTTAGTACAGATGCCTCTAGAAAATAACACCTTAACAACTCCAGTGTAAAAGTAGAAAATTAAATTCCTCCTGAGCAAAGCCAACTGTCCGACGATTTATTGATAAATCCCAGTTACATAGACAGACACTGAGAGGCTCCGTCACAAACGGCCGGAATGAAAGAGAGCCGAAATTGGGTAAAGATTCTCGCTTTCAGAACGCGAGAGCTTCCTGCGAGGAAAAGCCGACTTTTAACTCGGGCTCTCGGTCAGGCTTCCAATATTGGATACATGAAATGTTTACAGCTTGGCGCGCCTCGGATTCATCTTGTAAAATGGCTTTTAAACTTTACTACTACAAAAGCTCCGCGAAAGCTCTCTATCACTTACTCCTGTATAACGACATCCTATTTCGCAAAATGCCTTATGGGTCTGCTTTGTTTAATCCATTCAAGCAGTGCTGCTACGTTGGTCAGACACTTTATGTCTAATAATAAGGATTTTGACATTTAAGTCTATTAATGTGTTTACATTTTTAGAGATGGAAGAAGCGAAACGATTTTAGTACAAATACTTTTTCAACGCCAATGTCTGAAATGCTTTAAATTTCTACGTTTTTTGTTTAATAATATTTATATTTATTTTATAGCGGGCCACCCAACAGTAATGTCTAGTTACAGGGTGACACACGTTACATTGGAATATTTGTCAAATGATCTAGTTAATCTAGTTAATACACCAAAATAAGAATTTGAATTTAAAAAAATAATTTGTAAATATAACACTTATAAACTAGATATTTAAACTTTAAACTACCTAGTAAACTAAAAACTGGTATATGATTAATAACTAAGTTAATTGTGTGCCTAAGCAAATAAAACGAAAATAAAACAAATTTTCTGCTAAATATTTTTTAAACGTCTTTTAAAGATAAGGAATTTAAAGTCAATGTGTTAATGAATGATATTAGATGAGCGAGTGCATGAATTTAATTAAATAAGTTTGTCGTAACAATCAGTTGAAAAATTTGGGATGTAAAATATATGTCCGTTTCTATTATAATAAGGCCTAGATTTAATATTAATAAAGTGCACAATAAGTGGAATTTTTACCATCCAACCACTTTTACCATTAAAATGTCAAAATTTGTTTTACAATAAATTAATATAGAATACAAAATTAATTCAAGATAGTTGGTCAGTAAATTACTGTTGATTACATGATTGCCTTAACGTAAATTTAGTATGTATATCGACGTTTCCTGCGTGTCTTTTCACGTTGTCACACATTCCGAAAAGTCATGACCCAACTCTTCCTATTCGGACCCACGGACAAAACACTATACATCTAGTAAGCTAATATATCTTATTAATGGGCGGCCCGGGCAAAAAATCAAACTCCCTTGTTTGTTGACGTCCGGCCAACTTGTTATGGCCCAAGTTCTATGCCATCACGTCCCGAGTAATGGCACTTCGTTGACACTTTAGTGCTCGTGCATTGTGCGATGTACGACCGCTGTTTTCATATTGTGTTATTGTCGATTTAAAGCTTCCCATGCGAAGTGGTCTGTAATTACTAGCGGGCTTCGCTTCGGCGTAAATCACGGCGTTCGTGATTGAAATCGTCCGAAAGTCCGTAAGCGGATTTTCGATTCGGGTCAATATTTAAATTATTAAGAGAATGGACATTGGGGAAAATGAAGCAGCGGACTAGAAAAGCTTAATTTTTTATGAAGAACTTACTAGAAATTCCAGATCGGTGGCGGCTCGTGGGTTCTGGAATAGATGAAGTGTTTTTTTCTGTCCGAATGGTGTTAAAATGACGGAAAACCAGTTACATTTGCAGAAATTATACCGCATTAAGAAATTTTTGTAACATTTTGTTGAAAACTAAATTCTCAACGATTAATAATTATTAATAAAAAATATTGAGGAATATGATTAAGTTCCACTTTTGATACTTTGGCAACTCAACCCCGTGTTGTTTTCGACACTTGGACCACCAGCGTTTAATTTAGTTTGACAAGTGCATAAACGCGAGATTGTTAACATTTTTCGAGACCAAAATAGTGGGCTGCCAACCATTTACTGTATAATTAAGGAAAGACAAGAAGGTATAATATGCATGAATTCACATAAAAGTGGACGACCTCAAGTGTTGACCCTAAATTAAGTGAACAGATAGACTCATCTAAACTACTCAAGACAGAGTTGGGACGACCACTCGCAACTTAGGCCGCTGATTTGGAGTTGCGCATGTGGCCAAAAATGGTTTCAAATATCTAAAAAGAAGGAAGTGTTCCAAGTACACCGCCACCTAGTTAAATAGAATCCCCAGATGATGTCGAACATTAAGGCGTCAACATTTTATTAGCAACAGAGTTATTGTTATGGACGACAAGAAATATTTAACATTAGGTATCTAATTCGGAAATCAAAGCTATCGATGGTTTTTACAAGTCCAATATTGTCCAGACCATGTGAAATTAAAACCATTTATAGAGAGCATGAAGTATAGAGAGCATGGCACTGTCAGAGATCTTCGGAGAAGTGGACGTACCAGAGTTGTTAATGATGAAAATAGTTTAAATGTCCGTCCATAAAAATCGGCAATAGACGATGCGAGAAATTGCAGTTGTATATGGATATTAAAAATTTTCAGTTCACAAAATCCTGAAGATCAACAAGTATGATTCAATTCTGCCAGGAAATGTCGGACAGAGACGCATAAATCCGACTTTTTTAACAAATTCGATTTTATTTTCAGGCGAGGCGACGTTTTCCTTACATGGCAAAACTGCAGATACTGGGATAGTTACAGGCTAAGTTGGGCAATTGTGACTCACACTCAATATCCACAATAAATAAATGTATGGGCTGGTATTATAGGAGGTAGGATTTTGGGGCCATATTTCTTTGAGGGAAATTTAACCGGAGACACTTTTCGGATTTTCTCCGCAACGACTTAACCCCCGCACTTGCCGTATTGTTACCAAATATTGACGACCCTGACGTCGTTCCAGCCAATGAAATTTGGTATCACCTAGATGGAGCACCCCCTCATTATGCAGTATTTACACGAGGTGTTTCCCGGGCGGTGGATTGGTCGAAGAGGGCCTATGAAATGACCTGCTCGATGGCCTAATTTAACCCCATTGGATTTATTCCTTTGGGGTTACTTGAAAGAACTGAAGGAACGATTATACGTCACCACATAAGAGCAGTGTGTCCGATTGTTTTAAATAATGTGTGGGCGGAAACATTCAATCGTTTAGAGTTCTGCTTGAGAGAGAATGGTCGCAATTTCGAATATTTAATTTAGATTAATATTTATACTGTAACACCTCTCCTCTTTAATTACATTACCTTAATTAAAGGGCCTCTCATCCAGGAGATGTGACGTAATGAATTTTTTCTTTGTTGCCTATCGGCTGCTCAGTTGAATACAGAGGTCGTGGATAAGTGGATTTGCTAGAGGCTGGCACTTAGATACCTTTAGATATATCACCAGAAAAATCACAGCTTGAAAATGACCGGCTTGATCTACTTCTACTTAAAATTTTGTATAAAAATACTTGGACGCCAGGTCAAGAGTACTTTAATAGTACAGAAGACCGCAGAAATGATCAGCCGATAATTATCAGCTGTGACCTCTTGTGACTCAGACTTTTCCCAGAGAAATAAAAGAATAAGATTTTTTTAAAACAATATATTACAAAAATATATTTAGTACCAGTAGATGGTTCACAGTGATCTTAACTTAAAATTAAAATTTACAATTGATTGCCTGAGGGGCGTTAAAAAGACTCTACTTGATTAGGTAGCCTAAAGGGCTTAAGGTTAAAACAATAAAAAAATGTTCACTCTTGACACAAGGTCAAGTCGAGAAATTTATCATTTACAGGAAAAGTGAATTGTAAACCTTGGTAAAGTAAAGTAGAAATATTCTTTAAGACCTGGTAATTCCTAGGGGCAATTAATTATTCAAAAATACCTTTTCTCTTCTCTGGAGATCCCCTCGTGAATGAACTTGGCCTCCTAGGATCCTAGGCTAAAGCTTCGGCTTGGTGGTCCAGCTGAGCTGAGACGTTGCCTCTAAGGGTGATGTATACCGCAATGGGTGGAATTCGCCGGCTGCAGGAGGAGGTATCTTCCAGTCTAACGTTCAGGAATCGGTAATAATGGTCTCTGCTCACCACAGGAATTGATTCTTGGTCATGAGATGTGGAAGAAAAATTTACCAGTATCAGGTTTTACAAATTTGGACAAAAAAATATATATATATGTATAAATTCCCGCTTGAACCGAATATCAAGAGTGAAATTTATACTAAAATGAATTTAAATAAAGTAACTAGATTAATAGTTAAAATAATCAAAAATATGAGTTTTAATTATAATAAAAATATTGTAAAGTTAAATTTTGATTAAATTCCCAAAACTTGAGATTAAACTTTATCAAAGTAAAAAGAATAAAATTATCAACACAGGAATGTGGTATGCAAATTGTCACGATGATTAAATAAAAAAATGAAACAAATGCCGCTTCATGCCGATGCCAAATATAAGCAAATACCCACGACTTACGCCGTCGAAGTAATATCTTTAAAAAACTTAAAGTTTTGCTACCATTCGGTAAAACAGTAGCAGTGACTCAAAATCACCAGGTAGGTAGTCCAAAATCAAATCAAAATCAAATCAAAATCAAATCAAAATCAAATCAAAATCAAATTTAAATTAAATATATATATATATATATATATATATATATATATATATATATATATATATATATATATATATATATATATATATATATATATATATATATATATATATATATATATATATATATATATATATGTGTATATATATATATATATATATATATATATATATATATATATATATATATATATATATATATATATATATATATATATATATATATATATATATATATATATATATATATATGTGTATATATATATATATATATATATATATATATATATATATATATATATATATATATATATATATATATATATATATATATATATATATATATATATATATATATATATATATATATATATATATATATATATATATATATATATATATATATATATATATATATATATATATATATATATATATATATATATATATATATATATATATATATATATATATATATATATATATATATATATATATATATATATATATATATATATATATATATATATATATATATATATATATATATATATATATATATATATATACATACATATATATATATATATATATATATATATATATATATATATATATATATATGAATGATAATAAAATATAAAAGACTATACCTGGCAACTTTGATTCACTGCACTGTTATAACCAAGAGATATCTTCGAGAGCGTAAGGTCGACAGACTAAAGGTGAAGCCGGCAGATAAGGAAAGGAATGAATTTTTGTCGATATCGCGTATAAATGTGCGTGCTTGTAGCGGGGGAAAAGTAGGGACAACCGTAGATGGTGAGTCGCGGTAAATTTCTACCAGGTCGCGCGGTTTTATTTCAAATATTTGATATAAGAATTCAAACATTTGCCACAAAATGGAACGGAATTTATTTACGTTACAATACCTACGTTTCTATTCTTTTTCATCTATTCTTTGCTTCTTACTACGTTTTACTCTTAGTTTTCTTGAGTGAAGTTGTTCATTGTTTACTGTATTCTTATTAATATTTTGCTCGTATTAAATTAAATAATGTGTTAAGGAACCATATTGCGTCTTCTAATTGTTTTTTTCCATGCAGCAGTTTGGTATTTTTGTGTACTCGTCGGGTTGTCATGATTAACTTTTTATTAATTCGTTGAAACCTCTGTTTCTCAAAATTAATATAAAGTTAGTATATTTCGAATTCGTAAAGAATTCGTAAGAATATGTATAGTAAATATAGCTATATTGCCGAACTCATAAAGAGCTCATCTATAAGAATCGGCCGGAAATAGCTATTTATGTAACCAGTTGGGAAAAGTACTATTTTGTGTAACGAGCAGATTTAAACGAGCGCTAGCGAGTTCCGCAAAAGGATGCGAGTTACGCAAAATAGTGTTTCCCAGCGTGTTTCATACGCATAAACTAAGTAAGCGAGTCCTTACGAACTGTCATGCGTAAAGTGCAAAATCGCACAGCGAGGACATTTTCACTTAACATTACACACATACTCTCGCAATTATTGTCGTTAGATCTAGTTCGCGGTGTCAGATCCGATTGACGGTTTTTCCAAATTGTATTGTATTGTATTGTGTTTCCCAACGAGTTTCATACGATTTTTCATACAAGATTTTTTCTAATTTTCACCAATTCTATATTTTATGAGAATAAAACTGAATTTTATACGTTTAAAAACAATCCTTTCATAGCTTGTCAGGTCTAAATAACCTACTATGTAATGAACTTTACACAATCAGTTGCGTAATATTTTACTTTTCGTAACTGGTTGTGAAAAGTAAGACGTTGCCTAACGTCAAAGGGCTTTGAAAAGTGTCACTTTACATGTCAAAATTAGAAAAATGTAATTTTTAGTAAAATATATCATTTTAATTGTTTTGAATTTAAGCTTTAACATGACTAGCGATAGTGAGGAAGCTGCAGGAAGCAGGAACTGTGAAACATAAGAATTGGAGACATAGAACATACTGGAAAATTACTCAATTAAAATCCCAGATTCTAAGACAAAAACCCAACGTTCCTATATTGTGTCTAAAAAATCGTAGGGTATGTGTAAGAAATACATAAATTTACGTCCCTCAGAAGCAGATACAAAACGTTTGACATTTTTTCTAAATTACCAATACAAAAAAATGTACGCAACAATGTGTTGGGATAAATAAATTTGGTACTGTACCAAGCAAAATCACAGAGTTTCTGGGTATGGTGAATCCTAAACAATACACTGGCCACTGTTTTAGGCGCTCGTCGGCCACCATTCTTGTGGATGCTGGAGGTGATTTGCTAGCGCTGAAGAGGCATGGTGGTTGGCGCTCGTCTGCAGTGGCTGAAAGCTATGTTGATAATTCTACCAAAAACAAAAATGCGGTAAAGATTTCAAGTTTTCATTTCTATTTGTGGTGGTGAAGCAATATCAAATGAAACCACCGGTAGAGATGTTAATATGGCTTCATCCTCTGGGGCCACTATGTTCCATGACTACACATTGGCGGAATCTTCTGTAACTTCTGTTCGTAACAATAATGTCACTATGGCCCCATCTAATGCCGCACCAGTTTTTCGTAATTGTACTGTTACTATTAATAATAATTATTATCACAAAATGTAAATAGAAATATTTTTATCTCGTTTCTACCTGTTTAATACTAATTAAATGTGGTCGTAGATAAAGTATAGTACAAAACTCGAGTTATAAAGCAATTACGCCCTCGTAACTTTTTCCACGTGCGTAATATGCTATTTACAACTCTTGTTACGTAATATACTATTACACAACCAGTAATATTTTATTTTTCGTAACTGGTTGTGAAAAATAAGACGTTTCCTAACGTGAAAGGGTTTTGAGAAGTAACTACATGTCAAAATTAGAAAAAATATATTGTTGCCTTTCAAAAAAATTATCGATGACGTCACATCCGGAACACCTAGAGCGCCATCTTATTGTATATTACATCAAAATAAGTGGCATTAAAAATAAAAATCGACTTGTCCGAGGATGTTAGATACACTGCGCAACTTATTTAACGCACAACCAAAAAGTTAACTCAATTTTGACGTTATGTATTTTCGACAATTTTTGTTCGTTTTGGTCGATTTTTTTTTCAAATTGTAGGTTTTTCTCTTAGGAATATCACTGTCTTAGTTGTTTTGGTAAAACGAATGATTTTGATATTATACCAGGTGCTATAAAAATGTTATGTTTTTTTCCGAAATTTCAAAACGTCCTGTGGGCTATACAAGGTATTGCAAGTTATTGCAATTATAGCCAATTTAAAGCCTCATGTATTTTCTACATTTTCTTTTTTTATTGATTTATTTATCTCTGTTACTTCATGAAATACACCGTTTTGAAACACCATATGCTTTTATTCAAGCTATGGAAATCGAAGATTACACGTCATAAACTGACAACTGTGTCATTAGTTTTTTGTTGACAGTCCAGCAATAATTAGTGAATAATGGAACGCCAAACCAGATATTTAACTCGTGATGAATGTGTTGAGGCAGCTACATTACATGGTGCAGGGTGGAGTTACAACGGCATAGCTGGAAGGTTGGGAGTGTCTCACACAACTATAGCGAGAGCAATTCAAAGGTACGCGGAAACAGGAGAACATTCCAGACGGGCCGGTCAAGGTAGATCTCGTGTTACCTCTGCTATCCAAGATCGCTTTTTAAGAGTAAATGCTGTAAGACAACGATTTATAACTGCAACACATTTAAGAGCACAACTTCAAGACGCAGGTGGTCCACTCATATGCGTTCAAACTGTACGCCGACGACTGAGGGAGGCAAATTTAAGACCCAGGATTGCTGCTCGAGGACCCGCATTAACAGTAGATCATCGAATAGCCAGATTGAATTTTGCCAATGAGCATGTTAATTGGATGGAAGCAGATTGGGAACGTATTCTTTGGACTGATGAGTCAAGGTTCAGTTTGTATAATTGTGACAGACGTAATCGCGTCTACCGAAGACTCGATGAGCGATACAGTCAATGCAATTTTTTGCACACAACTTTATATGGAGGTGGATCCGTCATGATGTGGTGCGGAATATCTTTGACTGGGCGAACGGACTTGATAACTGTGAATGGAAATCTCAATTCTGACAGATACATCACAGACATTCTTGAAGCACATGTTTTGCCTTATGCCCCCTATATAGGACCCAATTTTTTACTTATGCAAGACAATGCGCGTCCCCACACGAGTCTTATCGTGAAAAATTATCTTGAAGAAGTAGGAATTGATCACATAGACTGGCCGGCCCGTAGCCCCGACCTTAAACCCATTGAACATGTTTGGGATTTTATCGGTCGGCGGTTACGAAGTGAGGGACGACAACCCCAAAATTTACAAGAATTGGAAGGACGCCTAGTCGAATTATGGAATGGCCTAGATCAGAACCTAATCAGAATTTTGGTTTTAAGTATGAACCAAAGATGTCGGGAGGTCATTCGCGGAAGGGGTGGAAACACCAGATACTAATTCTCTATTTACTTTTGTTTTGTTTCCTGTTATTCGTTGTTTTATTGATTAAAGCAATCCATTTTTCTAGGTATGTTTTTTGAGTTTGTCCTTTTAAGATCTTTTTCTCTTCTAAAACACCTTGCATCTCTCAATAAATTATAAGATATCAAGGAAAACAGAACGCAAAATGAGGCATTGAACCAATATAATGAGTCATAAATAATGAGCACTTGACAAAAAAGAAAGTTAATAAATTTAATAAAAAGCACGTAAACTCAAAAATTGGATATTTTATGAAGTAACAGAGATAAACAAATCAATAAAAAAAGAAAATGTAGAAAAAACATGAGGCTTTAAATTGGCTATAATTGCAATAACTTGCAATACCTTGTATAGCCCACAGGACGTTTTGAAATTTCGGAAAAAAACATAACATTTTTATAGCACCTGGTATAATATCAAAATCATTCGTTTTACCAAAACAACTAAGACAGTGATATTCCTAAGAGAAAAACCTACAATTTGAAAAAAAAATCGACCAATACGAACAAAAATTGTCGAAAATACATAACGTCAAATTTGAGTTAACTTTTTGGTTGCGCGTTAAATAAGTTGCGGAGTGTAGAAACGTCAGTCTTAAGAAACATTGAATTTATCCGTTACTTTTCTAACGCACTATATATTGGGCCAAGGAAAATAAAACGCGATGGGCGAAGCGGTGAAGTTATCTTTTCTATGCGATTTCCCTATAATGGCTTATTTTTACATTTAATGAGTGGACTATAACTATACTGTCATAACTATATTTTAATAGGTAGGTATAAAGGTCAGAGTTGTGGGCACACGTGAATATTTAAAGATGTCTTGCCGAGGTCTAAAATTCCGGGGAGTACATAAAAAGTATGTTATGATGCCGTTTAAGATGTCACTTGTTTACAACGACCTCTCTAACGAATAACCACAGACATGCATAAATAATCGTATTCATAAGCGTACAAAAAGGCCGATAGCTAGCGGTTGTTATGGTAAATAGCAAGTATAATATTAAATTCTGCCTTGAAATTTATTCGGCTTATTTACATTTTCGCCAGTGTTTCCAATGCAGGTCCACAGATTTCATTAATGTTTTGGCAAAATGCGAGACAAGTTTGAGAGAAGAGGAATGTTCGGAAACATACTTTTAAAGTACTACACTGTAATGGTTGTTGTCGATTTATTAATATTTTTCTATACATTTTTTTATTACATGATGTAATAACTTTTATCTTGATCTTGAACTTTGGTATGGAATATCATATACAGAAAATACGTGTATTTGGCTTTATAAACCCAGCCTGCTACCGTGTAGCAGTCCTGCAGGCTGCATTTCATTGTCATTTCAGAGGATCCGCCATCAATGATTCTGGAGGAGTCGACAACGCTCATGCTGTGTTTGGTTGCAGATACGGCCAAGCAGATACGACTATGATGCTCCAAAAATATAGCGTATTATAAAGTGATGAGAGATCACGCAGTGAGTTACCTAGCGAATAAATATTTTTAAACTGGTTATGAATTAACGACAATCAACCATCTTGGATATAATTATATATTGAAGGCGTGTATTGATTAAAAAAAATATTAAAAATATCCTGGGCTCGTCCGGGATTTGAACCCGGGACCTCCCGCACCCTAAGCGGAAATCATACCCCTAGACCAACGAGCCGATGCTAAGTGAGTCGACCGTCTTAATTTCGTGCTGGCCTGGCGTTGCGCTGGTGAAAGGTATCGGCAACGTTATAAAATTATTTGAGTAATGGAATTTATATCATGATATATCCTATCTTGGCGTGGGCGTTCGCTGTAGCGTTACCTTATGAATAACACATGAGATGGTGTGTATCTAATAATGATAACGCTAATCACTACCTGCATCAAATTTAAATTTTACAGATACCCATTCCAGTTCAGATACTATACTTTAGTAGTTTTGTATGTTTGCCATGTGATTTAATTTGTTAGCCGGATTAGTTGATTCAGGAGTAACACAAAATATAGCCACATTCAATAATATTAACAATAGTACACGGAAATTAGGCAAATTTATGTGGAATAGAAGAAAAAAATTTGAAGAAAAGTTGAAATTTCTATAAAAGTTAGCTTATCCTATGTGTAAAAATACATATCAAAAAAGTTCCCACCCCTAACGGGTAAGCTTCATACCTCTCTCACCCCCTTTCGAGACACCAACGCACTCTATTTTTTACAATATCTTTTAAATGCTTTATCTTAGAGGAAAATATACGAAGAGGTTTGTCACAAAATTCTCTACAATAAAGGTTCTGTGTTATGTATGGATATTTCTATTACTTTGTATGTTGTTAAATCGTAAACTGTGGGGTTAAACAAAAATGAAAGTCTGATTATATTGAACACGGTACTTAATCGAACATAACGCAGCCTGGTAACAAATGCTGGACTAAACTGATAATCAAAAGTCAAACATTTTTCATCGGTAGTGTATTTACAGTACACCGTCAGCCCACAGTGGGTCAAGAACAAACATTTCTGGTCAAAACTAAGAAACTATTAACACATGCAATGTCCAATATGACTTCCGATTCCCGACAGTCCCAAAATAATCCCGTGATTACAGGAATAATTGTTTAAAAAAATTGTGGAAATGCAAATAATTGAGCAAAGTTCTGTATTCGTATAGATTTCTAAAAGGGAGTAATGGACAAATAGTGAAAAATATCCCCTTGATGAAATAGGGTGGTATTTAGGGCATGAAAATCGAGGTGATTATGGTTAAATTCTGAAAAATTTGATTCGCATTGGGATTCGGCGACCGAATTGTAGAAAAAATCCTCTTGATGAAATATGAATGTGAGGTGGATTTTCAGAGGGTTGAAACTCGATAACAGCGTTGCTCCTGTAAATATAATTCCACAAAATATGCAAAATTGTATTAAAAAATGTGTGAAAAGTGGAGTGGTTTTAAGTTTAATTATACTTTTAACAAATGCAAGATTAAAATTTAATAATATTTTTAATGGTATTCCCCTTTATTCACAGGGGTCAGAGCCGAGGGGGTAGCAAATACTTTTTAGATAAAGGGTGATACTTTTTTAGATAAGGGGTGATTTGTTTCGAGCGTAAATGCAATCGACACTAGTGAGTGACTTCATTGATTAAATTGAATACGGCATTTCAATATTCAATATTACTGCTTTCAAAATAACGTGTTTTTTCGCCTGCATCAGTATGTTCAAAATATTATTATTCAAGAAGTTGCAATATTCGCATAAAAAGTTCAACGCGAACGGAAGCGGTCAAAAAATGTAGGAGAAATATAAAATTAGATTTACCTAATTTTAAAGGCTAACACCGCTCATCTGATTACATACTCTAACTCACATACCTCATAGTAAACAAAACTAGTCTATAATATAGCCCTTAGCTTGTTCTGTATTTGCCATGGCTGCTTCGTTAAATTGAATCTCAAAAAAACAATGAAATACTGAAAATCCACAACACATCTATTCGCTTAAACACGTCTTTGCGTCTGAAATTGCCTCTATTGCCTCAACAAGAAGCATTGTAACTAGCTGCAAAATATGTTCTCTTGTTATTCAAAAATTAGGATAGCAATATTCGAACTCTTAATGATTTGCGTCTCCGAATGGCCATCAATTTTAATAAACCATATTCTAAACCTCCACCAATTGATGATGCCAACCTTAAGAAATGTTGGTAAAATAACCAACATTTCTTAAGGTTGGTGATATAAATTCTTTAGGAAAAACTTTTACGATATATACTAAAATTATTGCCGATGTCTGCATCAGTTAAAGATATGGAACTTCAATAATGATCCAAACCCGTTGCTTGAAGCTATAGAAGATTGGGTATGGAGTGTGTTGGAATCCAATTTGTTCAATTCAAAAACCAATTCCAGACATTGTACGACAATGTTTCAACCTTTATTGTGCCGATGAAAATTGTAATAACAAAAAGTGTAATTGTGTGAAGGAAGGAATGTCAAATATTGTGAGCAGTGGTAAATATGTAGTGTGCAATAATTGTGTAAAATGTATGGATGAAATTGAGGATGAAGAGGAATTTTTTAATTATCGTAAAAATTAAAGAATTTATGTGTGTGATATGTGTTAAATGGCACTGGCTGGAACCAATTAGCCAGGCTATTTAATTAAATGATTGGTACCTGGTATGCACCCATCATTAAAATGTTACATTTTATTTTATTTGTTATATTTTGTTTTTTATATGCCATTTTTTTTTTTTTTTTTTGGTCATTATTATATCTGCTCCTCTTTTCTTTTTATTTATTTGTTTATTTATTTATTTATTTATTTATTTTTATTTTTTTTTTCTTTTCTTTTTTTCTTTCTTTTCCTCTAGCTGGTATTTACAATTTAATGTTAATGGTCTTTGTGTGATTGTACAATATGTTATATAAAATAAGTTGGTTAGTATACGTTAGCAAATACGGTATGTTAATGGGGAGTTGTACATTTTTTGTTATGAGTTTTTCATACAGGGTATTAATGTTGATAAACTCTAATTGACATTCCAAGATAATGTGTTGTTGGTCAGCTAATTCGTCGCATATGCAATACGGTATATCTGTGAGTCCAATTTTTGCTTTGTATATTGCTTTGATATTTATTATATGCTTTGTATATTTATGTATATTTATGTTTATTATATGCTTTGTATATTGCTTTGATTGCTTTGATATTTAATCATGCCGTGGTATTCGCGCGCCCGCCGAGTGTGTGTCATATGCTACTGCATCACAAAAATACTCGTAAAAAAACCCAAGATGATTTTTTTTAAAGCAACCCATATCTTGGCTTCAATTGCTTCGTTGCATATATATGAAAATTTGCAAACATAAAAACTTTTCGCTTAGTGAAAATACGAGTGCATTCTTAGCGAAGTAATAATTTAATTGGTATTTAAAGAAAATAATAAACAATAATCAAGATTACCAAAAACACCCTTGTAAGCGCCTAGGTATGTACTTGAATTTAATAGATCGAAAAATCAGATCGAGGGCACAATTAGATTTGAAGATATGGTGATGTTAATTTAAAAAAACACGACTTTTGTAAATGTTTAGTTTTGTCGAAATAAAAATATCTATACCACAGAAAAATATCGTAATTGCCCATTACAGGTCCCAAATAACCTACCCTACAAAATCTACAGTTTCATCTGGTTCCACGCAAAAAAAATAAACGACACATTTCTAGATCGATTTTGCTTCACTAATAATACAAACTGGCCGTGCTTTCACTTTCGTTACAGAAGCGGATATCCGAACACGACGACAGGAAAAGCTCGAAGGCCAATTAAATAAGTTAACTCCCGAATAGCGGAGTGTAAGCCGCGATAATCCCCCGCTGAACTAATAAATCAAGACTTTTATGTCAGCGCAAACGACACAATCCGTCCCCTTTTGACCCGGCCATGTCAGACAGCCACAGAGCTATTGTCCAGACAATCAACATTATCAGCAATCCGGAAAAGCGGCCGAGCTCGCCCGTCTTGGATTACCAACGAGTTCGGCAGCTCCTTGAGAGTCTGAGCACGGCTATCGACGGGGGTGGCGCACTCCTCGGCGCCCCCATCTCTCGGGGGTAGCCACTTTAGATATGCTGAGTGGGCCGACTGGTGGTGATCCTTAAACGCCGAGTAACGATTCCAGCTCCTATTAGCGCCGCTCCTTGTGGACTTGCTTTTTGCTAAATGCTGGCTGGCGATCGATGTAGTTGAATTAAGGGCTGTGATCGGTTTTTATAACAGCAAGCGGCTTAACCTCTCCGCCCCAAGTGAAACTGCTTTTGCAAATCGTAATGTCCATTTCATTCCAATCAAGGGAGCGGTTTCGTGTTCATGGCTCTTGATTTGCCTCCGATTTATATCAGTATTACAAATATGATGTATCTTCTGGCGTGTCTGTTAAATATTTTTCTAACAAGTGCGGTACTTGTGAGCACTTCTCCCAGCCTGGCGTAGATCGCTCAAACAGTCGAGTGTTGAAAAGACTTTCACATGTTAGCAGAAATATTTTCCATATTCCATAATGTTTGTTCCATAATGTTTGTTGTTTATATACCCATACGCGTTCTGTTTGGTAGTCGGTAACTTGTCGCAAGGACCAATTACCGTCTACCAAACAGAGTTTTTTTTAAGGCTGCACTAAGGGCAGCTGATGAACTTGGCCTCGTCTTCGATAAAGAACTGGTAAATCACGACTCACACCGAGTTGGAACCCGTTCGTTTAAAAGCCCAAATTACACGCTACATTTCACACTTTATATTTCTGTAGTTTCATACAGATAAGCCGATGCATGGGGTTTTCTATAAAAATATAGAAAACCTCGGCTTATCTAGAAGGCTGACATTCACGTTCTTAAGGTCAGCCGGGCCGAAGTCTGAGACCGAGGGATTCATAACCGCTTGTCAAGATGGTGTATTCAACACACTCGTCTATCAAAGTCGTGTCATCGGTATAGAGATCCCTGATATCAGCTGCAGGGCTTGCTGCAGGTCACCGGAGACTTTAATGCATTTACTGTCGGCATGTCCCGCATATGCTCTTTGGGCCTATATCCATTGGCACAACGCGGCCCTACGAGTGCTTTATTACC
>CAXKVY010001810.1:0-13752 GCA_964058915.1 Tetropium fuscum
ATCCGCAGGAATCATTCCCGTTCGATTTTTTTCTATATCGGGTGCCCAGTTAATACATCCCGCTCTGGCACTAAGGGATCGTTTTTTAGTTCCTGAACTTCTTTTGTAAGGTCTGTTGAGATAGTTATTTCTATCTTGCAATTTACATACAAGAGAGTGTGTACCGTCACCAAGTACTATACCGTCCTCATCAATGTCTCGGAAGACCATGGGATATTCATCAATAACCTTCTTAGCTACAAGCTTGAAAGCCTTCGCAGGAATCATATATTTGATACATCTCATTTGATTTACTACTGCATGTATTAAACACGTTATGGTGTTTTTATTTTTGATCCCTCTATGCAGTTCATCCATTTGGGTACAAGTTAGCTTCTCCCAGGGTATAGCAAAAGAATTCCACAAAAATTCTGTATTACAATCGACACTGTAAGATACCTCTGTATTTTCACATGATGCAATTGGTTGAAACGTTGAAGTTGAGGCCAATGGTTCGCCAAAAGTGACGGTCTGCAGCATGTGTGCCGTTGAAGGTGTCTCCGGAAGAGTTGTCGAAACATTTACGTTTTTGCGAGGGGTCCAACTCTCGTAATTTTGTAACAAAATGGGCTGTTCAGAAGTAATATATGGAATATTGTCCTCGTCTTGCCGCTGGGTTTCATTTTCTGACTTTATTACAATGTTTAATGACCCTACGAATAAATATTATATTATGCAGTCGTTCCATGACATAATTAATTTTGTTTAACCGTTGAGTGAAAACCCCAAACACCATCATTCATTCCACGCGTTAGTGGAGGATAATTTTAAATGCAACGATTGCTAACTCAAACGTTAAGTTTGAAATGCAGTGTTTACCCCCAAAAACCGCTTAGCGATGAAATATCGTTTCTCTAAGCGCGTATCTGAAAGCTTACTTTCCCGCAAGCATTTTTTCGAAAGCGATTTTGGCCAGACATTTAAAAAAATTAAAGACCGGTATGATTGCCAGAATTTTATTAGTAGAAGAAAATATAAATGATCTATAATGAAAATTATATATAAAAACTCAGTAAACACTACTGTAGTTCATTTGAGTATTTAGATACCCCAATGTGCAAGAGATTCATCCCCATATCATGCCATGCTGCTTCAAGTAATGATTTTTCAGATTTGTTTTCTGGGTGTATGCCTTGGTACAGTGCTCGCAGCCAAATTGCGGTGTCTTTCCACATTCGTACCTAAGATGTCGTCTTAACGTTGTTGCATGTTTATAGGTTTTCACGCAATTTGGACAGTGGTGTATTGAAACTTGATCTAAAACAAAAAAGGTTTGCTATATCTCCGAAATAAAATCAGTGAAAGAATATCCTGCTACTGTAATTATATTAAACCGAATCTATAGCAACCATCTATTATTAGGATATATGTATCTGGTGAAGCATATACATACATATACATGCTCTACTGCTCCATATATAAATAAAACAAATAATGGTAAATAACATTGCAATAGTTCATTGTAATCATATAAAACATTTATATTTCCTGAGAAACATTCACAGGTCTACAAACAAATCTTTTTGAAATTTGATTCGATAGTATTATCTCATCTTACTTGGTGTGTCGGAACCGAAAATGGGTCAGTTTTTCTCCATCATCTATAGATTTGTGCAATCTCGAGTAGGCATAGTAGTTATAACGATGAAAGAAAATAGACTAAGCTGAGAGTTTTTATTTATTTCCATGTTATTCACAATACCAAATCGATAAATATGTACATACACCTATCAGCTTGTCAGAGTCAACAATGAAGCATATTTAATTATTATTTTTATGAAAACGGGTTTTTTCTCTTGGAAACTTCCTCCGGGTGTGCGCCTCCGGGTATATGACACTTCAGGTGAATCACGCTGTAGTATTCAGCAATAGTGCGCCATCATATTCACGTTCCACTTCCCCTATTATCTATGTCCCATCTCCTTGATGTCCTGATGGGAGACATTTCAAGAACTAATAATAAGTTGCCGTATGTTTCTTTTAAATGTACCGAAAGACCAAATGGAACGGAAGTATGTGTAATGCCATTGTATAACAAAACAGCCTTTAGACTTCTCTTCGAAAAGTCTATCAATATACACCCGTGATTCTGGTTATATTGTACACCAAATTGGTCTCTCAGTTCACGAATGTCTTTCTCAGCATCATTTGGAAGTCCAAGATCGCTCACTAAGTCATACAACTTTTGTTGAGAAAAAACTCAATACAAGGTTTGTTCTCTGAACTATCTGCTTCGAAATCACTGTTTGTTTGATTCATACTTTTCCACATAGAAGCTTTACATCTGTTTTCCAATCAATACTGTCCAAGTCTCGAGGGGACGGAACTGGCAATGCAGAACCGTGTGCTACCGAATAAATAGCAGATTGAAGATTGCGGTAGTTAATGAGCTTCTGATTTTTGGAATTATAACCTTGAACATCACATGTACGAAAGTAACAGTCATCCCCGTGGTTTCATTGCTCCCTCCACATTATTGGGAGAGCAATATAAGATTGTAATTCTCCTTTGTACCACAAGTTTTTCTACACAGCTATGGCATACTTTTGTTTATCTTGATCTGCTCTTCTCAAACCAAAATATGCATAATATGCCTGTTTGACGAAATCAGTTATATTTTGTTGATACTTCTTGATTGTGTACTCACCACAGATAAAACAGATGTAACACAATGACGTCATCGTCGTTGTGTTACATCTCTAGAATTTTTTTCGAAATGCACTTTCAAACCTCAAAATAAAAAAGGTTTCTTACTACTTGACGCAACTAGATGATCTAGCTGAATGTATTCACATCAAGTGATACAAATGGACCAGTGACGAGATATAATAGCAATCGCGGTGAAAGAAAAACCTGTGACGTCGGCCGTCTGCGCGCACGAGTTTATGTCGGACGGGTCCAGAGTAAATGAGAGCGTCCGACTTTGCTCTCAGCTGTAGTGTGGGTGTTTACGTCGCGTCCTTACTTTTGTCATATAATTTCAGCTTTTCTCGAAGATTTTATTTTGAAATAGCCTTATTATAGTTTTCATTAATAATATATGAAGCCTGATATATTGGAAATTGATTCTTGGTCATGCTGCTTAGGAACTAAGTGATTTTGAATACGATCTGCGAGGCAAAAATTTCAGAATATCTCTCTGCAAATTTTTGTTCTTGCAGTTATAGAAGCGAATTTCCCTTTGCAATCCTTTTTTAAGTTTTACATTTACATTATTATCTGTTATTGTAAACTTTGGCGGATGTGTAAAACATAATAATAAACGTAAAATGTGTAAAAAGGCGGATGTGTAAAACGTAAAATAAAAACAAATGTGTACTCCTTAATGTGTACATTACCATTTTTTTTATTGCGGATTAATATAAACGTGTCAAAAATGCTGACAGGTATTTTCACCGGACTCGTTTCTTATTACCAGTCACCTAATAAAATCGACTTGAAATTTTTTGGCACATTTAATTAAATCAAAACAAAATAATACCTTAAAACATAATATATTATTTGTAATTATGAGAAAAATTTAGCATCCTTGATAGTACTTGAGTGACATTTCTTAGTCAGAGGGAAGTGATTTCATTAGGTGCGTAGGAAACACTAAAACTCCTACTGAACTCGAACTGACCTTGGCCTTGTAACGTAAATAGCCATTCATGAACTAGCTATTCATGAACTACCTTGATATGGTTTTTCAGGTGATGTTTTAATTTAAAGCGTCGGGCACAAGTCTGGCAAGTAAACTGCCGTTCTTGACCACATTCCAATTTCAAATGTCTTTGCAGTGAGGCATGATGTGCGTATACCCTTAAGCAAATATGGCAGGGAAATTGTCTATCTTGACCACAGTCCAACTTCAAATGTCTATGTAGTGAGCGGTGATGTGCGTATACCTTTGTACAATTTGGAGTTGGGCAATGGAAACCTAAAACCACTCTAAGTTAATAAATCATTTGAGATGAGCATGCATAAAATACAGTTAAAAAACCTTTTAAGTTTTCCACCATACGCGCCGACTTAAAAACCACTACTCCGTAGACAATTGCATGGTCGAGCGCTGGACCGTATTGTGTATTTATACTAATTTGTTGCTTGTTCAATTACGCATAATAGATCTAAAATCACATTTGCGTATTAAAAACACTAGTTACTTTAATATTAAATGATAATAGAAAATTACTTATAATAAAATCACTTATTAAGTCGCGATTTGCAGAGCGGGTGAACGTGAAGATATGCACATGAACGAACAAATGCGCAAACATATCTGATAAAATACTGCCCTGTTTCATAATTGAGGTACATACTACTTTGATGTGTTCTCGTTAACTAACAGTCGAAGCCCTTAAAGTATTCTGTATCTATCATGCGAACACTGTCGGCGTCCTGATATAATTTTTTTAAATTCTTATATTTAAGAGATACACTATACTAATTAATATATTACTTCTTTTTATATTTTCCACACTGCCAGCGGATATATATGTTGTTTTTTTATTTTGGATATTGGATTATATTGAATCGAATCGAATCGACTGCCGAAGTGATGGTCCATCGCAAGACTTGAGGAGCGAACTATGAGTAGGTATGAGCGACATACAGTGGGGCCGCATCTAGCGCCGGTTGCCTGAAGCATCTGTGTCACGGGCGTATACGGTCAACGTGTATTAACGGGTGCGGAGTATTGCGGGTTGTGGTAATACGGGCGGAAGGTTACAGCATATATTTTAAAATTCGAAAATTGTTTTTCACTTCTATCGCGTGGTTATAAGCACACACCCATGTTTTTCCTTTTTCTAAATAATAATTATATAGGTACCAAAAATTCTGACAGGTACTTTTACCGGACTCGTTTCTTCGTAACAGTTACCTAATAAAAATGACATGAAGTAATTTTTTTACACATTTAATTAAATCAAAACAGAATAATACGTTAAAACATATATAAATTGTAATTATGTGAGAAATTTAGCATCCTTGACAGTACTCCCGTGACGTTTCTTGTCAGTAGGAAGAGATTTCAATGAATGTATAGGAAACAGACTTAAATACTACTGAACTCGAACTGAACACATCACTTACTGGCCTTGTAACGTAACTGCATGAATTACCTTGATATGGTTTTTCAGGTGATGTTTTAATTTAAATCTCCGGGCGCAAGTGTGGCAAGTAAATTGCCTTTCTTTACCACATTCCAATTTCAAATGTCTCTGCAGTGAGGCATGATGTGCGTATACCTTTGTACAATTTTGAGTTGAGCAATGGAAACCTAAAACAACTCTACGTTAATAAATAATATGACATAACCATGCATAAAATACAGCTACAGAACATCTCGGATATATAAGAAATAAAAAAACCTTTGTTTTCCGGCACACACGACTACTTCAAAACGGCAACTCCGTTGAACAATTACAGGGTTAGCACAGGACCGAATTACGTATTTTTACTTATTTGTTGTTGATGAATTACGTAAAATACGATCAAAAGCACTAAAACCACTCTAATTTAATAAATAATATGTGATAAGCATGCAGAAAATACAGTTACAGTACATCCCGGATATATAAGAAATAGAAAAACCCTTATAAGTTTTTCACAGCACACGGCGACTTCAAAACCGCCACTCCGTTGAACAACAGCCGAGTCGAGTACAGGACCGTATTACGTATTTAGACATAAAATCAATACGTATTAATCCCGTATATAAATTACTTATTAAGTTGCGATTTGCCGATCGTGGACGAGATTTGGTGAACGTGAAGATATATGCACATGAACGAACAAATGTGCAAACACAACTAATAAAATACTGCTTTGTTTCTTAATTAAAATACTACTTTCATGGGTTATCTTTAACTAACATGCGGAGTGCTTAAAGTATTCTTTAAGTATTCTAAAGCAAATTTTTGCCGCATTCACCGATTCGTACACAGTTCTATTAAATTTTTCAGAGGCCAAATGATGTTATCAGTTCAGGTAGCAGCATATATTATAGGTAGGTATTATAACTGACATCAGTTTGAGACTATTGATAACTATCACTTGATTAAAAAGAAAATGGATTGCAGTGGAGACGGATAATATGATAAATTTACAAGTTAGTTTGACGTTTCACTTCCAGTGAGCTAAAATTTGTTTTAAATTCAATATCAGGCGAGGTTCTCGTATATTTTTATATTTGTATTTGTATATTGCATATACGTACTTATATTTGTTGCCATAATAACCAATGACTTTTCTTGAATTTTATTGCTTTGGAAAATATAATAAATGTGTACATCTGGTGTGGTTAAATAAAATTAAGAAACACAGTGAGCTACAAAATAATGGTTTTATTAAAGTTGATCACCGATTTGATATAATAAATGGTAACCATTCATTCATTTTTTTTTATTACTGGCATAGGTAATTAACTAGCAAATTTATTACAATCAGTTACACAATCATCTCTTAAGAAAATGGGTCATACCTAAATAAGTAATATCTTACTTAATTTTTCAAGAATTTGTTCACTCCACCATAACCTCGAAATACAAATGAGATTTCTTAACACTTACTAGTCTGACATACTTGGCAACAATATTTGCTGGGCAGTTGATGATGCGAACGTTTTTCGTGTTGAATTCCCTATACGCCCACATATAGTATTGTAAGTATTGTGCATTTGCATAAATCAATTTGGCTTTGAGCTAGGTATTTATATTTATTTGTAATAATTATTTTAATCAGTCAATTTTGTTAATTAATTTTTTTTTCTTTTCTGTGTTTTATTTTGATATTTCGTTGTATTCCTTATATGCTACTATATTACAATCGTCATTTTGCTATATCATGTAATATCATGTCTATATAACCACACATCAAATGCACTGGACGTGACTAGTAGAAAATTTTGATTTTAGTAATAAATGTTGATTTTTATTGCAATAAAATTGTTATTTTACATAATGCTTTAGGTAAAGCAGTAGAAAATAGGTGTTTTTATTTGTTTCGAATAATATACTACATAAATTATACCTACATATAATTAATCAGGATAGACGTCAACATATAATACCAATCACAGCTGGGCGTCATTTAGGTACAAGAAAGACTTAATAAATTAACCTGTGCTTCAGTTTCATGTGTGTTCGAAGGTTGTCTTTCCGATAACATCTATAACTGCATTCTTTGCAGATAAACTGCTTGTCCTTTCCACATTCTTGCATATGACGATTTAAATTCCATTGGTTTGTATAACTCTTACTACAATGGCAGAAGTAACGGCTTCTCTCTACAACGAGAAAAAGTTATCCAACACGAAGGAGAATATATAGAAATATATAGTACGAGAATTAGTTTTTAAATTTTCTATTGTAGTACTGTATTATTATTCATATATTATATATTAATTATATATATATATATATATATATATATATATATATATATATATATATATATATATATATATATATATATATATATATATATATATATATATATATATATATATATATATATATATATATATATATATATTATATATTAATTATATATATATATATATATATATATATATATATATATATATATATATATATATATATATATATATATGTATATATATATATATATATATATATATATATATATATATATATATATATATATATATATATATATATATATATATATATTGGGTAACCAGTCGGGGGTAAGAAATGAAGGCCTTTTTTTTCTCTTCAAGCTTTCGAATCTATTGTGATTCATTTTCAGGAAGACTACAATAAAAACACCAATTGTGATAATTATACTAAATAAGCATACCAGGTACTTACGAACGTGTATGTTTCCTCACCTGTTATAACCACGTGCAATTGTTCTATTTACATAGAACAATTGCCACTTTCTCAGTGGAGCCGATGATACGTGCTTAAGATGTAGTTTCGTTGAATACAAAGGCATCCAACTTTTTCCTATTTTTTTAATATATTTGTTTAATATTTTATGACACAATCCTTAACCGGAAGCATGTTTCTTAACTATAAATGCACAATTTTCAGTGACTTGTGGGCGCCACTTCATTATTGAAATGTAGAATTTTGATTTATAAAATATAAAATTTAATTAATTTGAAATGTATTAGCTTGGTCATTGTATATTCTAGAGCAACGAAACATCTGTCCATAGGGGAGTTCAAAACAGACTTGCGTTAAGTGGTGAACTTGATTGATGGTGACTTGAAGTGGTTGATTGATTTTAAATTATTATTTATCTGATTGAAAATATCTGTGGAAAAATCTCATTCATTTGCTTGGGAGAAAATATTGCATCCAATGTTAAAGTGATAATGATATTTATTACGAATATAAAATCATGTGATTATAATCGTGTTTTACCATAACACTTGCAACTAAAATTTCCTGAACTAAATAACAGAAACAATAAATTTACATGGGATATCAAGAATCCTGGGCGCACAAATAAGAAATATTGTGCAAATTTGCAACGGGAAAGTATTTCAAAAAAGCATGTAGGTTATTACCTTAGTCTCATTATGTTAATCCTTTAAAACCTTTGAGGTCACTGACACTTTCGAACTAACAAACACTACACTTGTTGAATTGTTGCGATGTGATTGGGCATCTCGTACTTCTCGTCCAACTGCTGCAATCTCGTTCTGGATGCAAAACAGCTGATGAATAATAATTAATAATATCAATGGGACAGCAATTACTTCTCCTTCGAATTATCTACGAATTTCTCTAGAACTCTGGTACTTTGTATTATCTGAGCTTTTCTTGATGATGCTTTTCAACCCGTACGATGAAAAATATTACATAGCAATATATTACTAGCAATAGTTTGTATTCACGGCTGGTTAATTTCTAAACTTGATTTTTCTTATTTTCAAATACAAAATTTATAACAATTTTTAAGATATATTAAAAATTACGTGGCTACCTTTTGGTGCCTTGGCGTCATGCTTGTCTGTTTATTTAAAACAATGCACTACTTCCTAGTTACTACCACTACTATTAACATAACACATTTTAATCTATCAATCACATTAGTTCATAATTTATGTTTTTAATAATTCCACCCCAGATATTACTCAAACTTTATCACCACATATTTTCAATCAGTACACATGCTTATCTATTTCATACGTCTGATGCACTTGTACCTTCCATTTTGAACCACCTTCCTGAATGTCTGAAATACGTTTTTCTTCGAGGCTATAAAAGCGTTATAATCTCGTTAACTACTTTTTTGTGTGTTTGCATGGCAATATTACGGAATTTACACTTACTTTATTATAACTATATGTTTGATAAATTACTAGGTTATATGTCGAATCTATTTATATGCTCCTTTTAATTTTCGTACTAATTTTAACTGTTATTACTGAAAATAGATTGTAGCCAATTACGTTCACTTTACAGTCACATGTCTGATAGAGTGTTCATGCTCCGTGTTTCTTTGGCATGGGCATACATTCTACGCTCACTCGTGCCTTTATCTATGGCATACGGCCCGATTATTTTGGACTATACTTTCTTGGGAATTTGTGATTACGTTAATGAATCAAAAAACAAAAAACAAAGCACATGAGCAATCAAAGATAAAGCTGGATTGCTTTTCGCGTAGTACTACGTATTTTTCTTACTACTAAACGCATTTCTAATTAAATTCCTCTTTTCTTGTCTGACTTTAAAAATAAGTTAACAATCCTACATCGTTTCTGTCTAACGTTACCGATCACTGTTCTTTACCAGGCTAACACTGCCGGAATAAGGAAAACAGGCTTTCGATCTTGCAGCCTTCCACCAACCACTGATGATGCTTTGTATATGCAACATTATTGAAGTATATGTATAAGTCGACCAATACAATAATACGTATAATGATCATTTGTAAATCAATTCATATATATACACACGTAAAGTGATATTTGATAATTGCTTTACTACTAGGCCAATATCAATTATAATCTGGTCAATTTGTAGAAGTTACGTTTGCAGATTTGAATGTCGATTATATATTATATATTTCTCATCTCTTCCAAAATGTTATTCCAATCAGCTGAAAAGTATTCGCTTCCTTTCAATATAAATATGTAATATATATTCTTTTAATATACCTGCTTAATATATCTAACACGCTGGAGACGACCACGGAGATATACTTACTTGTAGGTGTCAAATATAGAACACACCAACTTTCATTTGTTTGAGAATAGAAATGCCAGACATAGCTTTGGCTGAAGGGGACTGAAGGGGGCTGAAGGGGGCTGAAGGGCTTTTTGCTAGAGTAGTGACATATATGGTGGAGTTGATTTTCCCGCAACAATAGTTCAGAGAGTAATATAATAGGTACTTCAAAGAAAAATCAAGGGAACGTGAAGGAACGTGATGGTAGCGTATATTTCGAGCAACATAAAATTATATTCCTATAATCTTATAAAATTTTTGTTTTTCTTTCGAAAAGTTAAACATTTTTTATGAAAAATTAAAAAGATAGAATCCTGATTTCTTTTTCGAAGCTGAAAAATATGTCTTATAAAAATGATTTTATTCAATTTTTTTTAAATCTATTTTATTTGACGCTTCAAACCCATGGACAGCTATAATATGTCGTTTCAAATTGTCCCTTCTATGTGATTTCAAACTACATTTTGGGCATCGATATTTCTTGTCTAATCCACATTCTCTGCGGTGCCTATAAAGCCCTTCTTGATGTTTGTAATTCTTCCCACAATGACAATAATAGCGAACACCTAGAAGTATAGCATTAATGCTTGTTTGAACGGTGCCTCTTTTCGTGCAACATATATAAGAAACGGAGACGCAAGACATGTCGCATGCTGCAAATGATGTGCAGGTACGTGATTCTACTGCTAATTACCGTGGTCAATCCATGCAGTAATGTGCATAAATTCAGAACAAAAGTAATAGGGCAAAGGTTTTTCGTAAACTTCAGATCCAATATACTAAAACGTCTGAAATAAACTTCCAAAACACTATATAGCACAAAATTTTAAAATGCGAGCTATTTTTTTTCCTTGGTGGGGGGTGCAGGTTATGGGGGGGTTAGGTTAAAAAACCACTATATATATATATATATATATATATATATATATATATATATATATATATATATATATATATATATATATATATATATATATATATATATATATATATATATATATATATATATATATATATATATATATATATATATATATATATATATATATATATATATATATATATATATATATATATATATATATATATATATATATATATATATATATATATATATATATATATATATATATATATATATATATATATATATATATATATATATATATATATATATATATATATATATATATATATATATATATATATATATATATATATATATATATATATATATATATATATATATATATATATATATATATATATATATATATATATATATATATATATATATATATATACTATATATAATGATATATATGTTTGACTAATACAGACTTTAGGCCAAGCTAACTTATAGACCCCGGATTTACAGTTTTTATTTTTTTCTTAAAATTATTTTTAAGAAAATGCCCCAGTATTTATATAATAGTCTTGTATATAATATTAAAATCATGTTTTCAGCACAAAATTTTAAAATGCGAGCTATTTTTTTTCCTTGGTGGGGGTGCAGGTTATGGGGGGGTTACGTTAAAAAACCACTAGAATTGAAACAAATGTAGTAGTGGAGAATTATCAATATCAATTTTCATGTAATAATATCATAATAATCATGCAATAATAAATTTTAATAATAAAGTTATTTTGTTTATTAATTTCTAAACATGCTAGTAATGTCAACTTTAACCCTTTACCTTCATGGTGTAAAATCTTAAAGTCGTCATTAAAAGAATGGTTCCTTTCTAATAGGCAAATGGATAGAAAACGTTGAATTCGTTTTACTGTTTAAATATAATTTTTTATGTTCAGAAATACTTTTTCCTAATGATATACCTGTTTGACTAATACAGAATACTTTTTCCTAATGATATATATGTTTGACTAATACAGACTTTACGGCAAGTACCACAAGCTAACTTATAGACCCCGGATTTACAGTTTTTATTTTTTTCTTAAAATTATTTTTAAGAAAATGCCCCAGTATTTATATAATAGTCTTGTATATAATATTAAAATCATGTTTCTTTGGATATGATGACAGTTTTTCAGTAGGGTTTTCAATATAAGTAATAATATAAGTGTATTAAATTTATAATTATTTATTTGTTTTTTATTGAGTAAAATCGTTATTTGTTTTTTTTTCTAGGAGTAAAATAACAAGTTGTATAATTAATAAATTGTCTCTCTGTACCGTAGAAATATCTAATAATATCATCTACATATTTATACCAATATATAAAATTTTTATAGTGATTTATTATAAATAATAGTTTGTTCTAAATTGTCCTTAAATATTTCCACTGGCAAAGGACTCAGGAGACTACCCGTTATTAGGACCTCTTTATTATTGCGACACAGTATATATAGATGAAGTTGAACTTATTTCTACAAGCTAGGGTAAAAAAACCACCTATATATTTTATAGTAATTAATTTATTTAAAAGTCACAGACCATATATCTACATGTTAATCGTATATACATATGCTATAAACAAATAAATATTGTTACCTGCCACTATAATCACTGCAAATAATGAAGTTGATTGATGATTTATTAAAGGGAGATAAATTTACATATATTTTAATGACCCCGTATTCTTACTTGACACAATAAATATTCTGAACACTAATTTCTTATATGTTCATTAGCCAGGCCACTACGAGAAATATGAAAAAATGGCGCGTTTTCGAAAGGAAATATTAAAATTGAAACAAATAAATAGGCCATGTTGATGACAAGGAGGTTACAAATCACCTGTAATCACCTGAATTTGGTAAAAAAAAACAAGATTGACTAAACATGTAGTTAAAATTAAGTTATCAGTTTCAAGGAGGCCCTGTGAGTATATGTCAGGCTATCGTATGAATGTAATGTCATTGTGTTTCTACAGTTAAAGGATTAGTGTTAATTAGGAAAAATTAGTTTGACCAAAATTTTTTTCTTATCACCAGAGAAAGCAGTTTAAACATGGTTCAGCATCCTCACATGCGTGTTATAATTGCTTCTTTGTTTAAATTTCCTTCCACAAATACAGGTAAACTTTGGTTCAATTCCACATTCAAAATTCAGGTGCCTTATTAAATGCGTTTTTTGCTTGTATGTTTTTCCGCACTTATGGCATGGATATCTACCAGTTGTATCCATCTGATACTTACTAAATCGTTTGTTTTCAGAAAATATTCTCCAAAATTCTGAAAATAAAAATACATCAGCGAATGCTAAATATTTACGGTAATGATATAAGGGCCTTTATAGAAAACAATAAATACGATTAGTTGGTAATTTCGAATTACTTACGTAAACATTAGAAGCGGTTACAATGGTGCTGCAAAATATGAACCAAACATGATAGTCTTTTGTAATAAGCCTAAGAGATTTATTCAAAATTGCATACAGTGCCTCCAATAAATAATTAGCACCCAATTTAACGAATATGGTCGATATAGTATCATGACCGCCTCTTTTGGTTATACCCATTTTTTTAAGCCTGTCCAACATATGTTCCTTAGTTATGTA